>JARFOC010036089.1:0-26233 GCA_031763485.1 Osmoderma eremita
TCGTTTCGCTCGACTGCAAACAGGTCGCATGGATCTCGCGTCGATCGAAACGAAAACGAGCCGAGTTCGAGTCGCACACCGATCGACCCGTGTGCGGTGCCCCATTCATTTACATTGGCAGTCAGAATTGCGCCGAGTTCGACTCGCAGTCACTTCGAGTGCCAGTCGACCCGTGTGCGGATGCCTTAAGTATTAGTAACTACCTCAGTAAGCTATTAATACCGTATTTAGCTCAAGAGGGAGCTAAGCAGGATGAGTTACTATTTAGCTGTTTTATAACATTATTTCTTTAATAGAGTCGTAAGCAATTTGATATTTGGGCACCAAATCTTAGTCGGTTGGTGTATGTAAGGCAAGGATCAATAACACGGACAACTTAATCGATATCATTAGAATTATATTTAATTGAATACCACCAATGTATTGCAGCATCTCTGTGATAGTATGAACCGTCGTAGGGCAGTATTGCGCATTCAACAGAATGCTGCTTATTTGGAACATTTATTTTAAGGTATAAACCATTAAAATTCCTAGTAATAAATCGTTACTTCCCTTGATTGGTTAATTAATCCTCTGCCATTAACGCCATCTTATTAAATAAATAATGTAATTGTATTTGTTATTAATTTCAACGCCATAATTCATTGACAAATTTGGCAGTGCCAGATGGATAACCTTTATATCTGTTCACCTGTATTCACCTATATATCAACAGAGCAGCAGGTGCTATATTTACAAGTTCATAGGTAACTAGATATAATTCCTTTTAAAGTGCTACTTGTTTATGTACATAATAGCACTACAGGCCCAGTATGCCCTTGGCTTGATTGATAATTCCTCGCCATAATTCTCTCTGAGCTGTTTTCTCCCTGCATTTGCTAATTCCCATTTTATGGCATTTTATGCACCTCTACTCTCCATCTTGACCTTGGCCTTCCTCTTCTTTTGCCCTCTATATTGGCCATGAATATTTTCATTGGGATCCGGTTCTCCTGCATTCTATACATATGCCCCAATTATCTCAATCGCTGGGATTTCGCAACTCCTATTATATCAGGCTCTCTGTATAACTCCCTCAGCTCTTCGTTGGTTCGGCCTTCCCATCGTTTCCCCACTCTTTTTCATACGAAAACCTTCCTTAACACTTTCGTCTCTCACACCCGCAACATCTTCTCCTCTATTGTTTCTAAAGTTCACTTCCAAACACTACTATAGGTCTTATGTTTTGTACAGTCTTAGCTTTAAGTTGTAAGATAATACTTGGCTATGAATTAATCTCTTTAGTCTGTGGATACTTCGGTTTGCTGCCATCAACCGCTCCTGTGAAATACAGGAGCGTTTAACACCAGGTTGTCACTTAAATACTGTTCCTAGATACGTGAAACTCTCCACTTCCTCAAACTTGTACGTTTCTCCTCTTTCTGTCTATATCTTCAAATAACCACGTATCGTATTTTTTTTCTTCGGTCTACGTCATATTTTTCGCTTTTTGTTGATTTACTTGAAGTCCACATCGTTGTGCTACTTTTTCTAGTCAAATACACACTGACTGGAGTTTGCGTTCACTTCCTGCAATTATCACGATGTCATCTGCACTACTTGTGCTTTAATAAAATCATTGACATCAACATTTATATAGTTATGTGACTTGAAATGAATATCTTTAATAAAAATACCCCAATGTTTATGAATTATACACTTCTGTATACATTCCTATATACACACTACGCAATCTTATGTGACGGGGATAAAGACTTTTTAATGCATGAACACACCTTGATTGGAAATTAGGATTTTCTAGATCTGCTGCATACATCTTCAGTCAAACTTTTTGTGGTTCCTATGGTTTTCCAGAGGCGCATGCATGTGGCGCGCAGCTCAATTTCGCTTCATTAGTCATCAGTATAGTTAGGGGTACTAACAAATAAAGCGAGTGGTAAAAACAGGAATTTTGTCAGTGTTTTAATGGGGAATATTTATGTACCGTATTTATTCAAATCGGAGACACAATTCCAATAACCGCCGCATTCTAATAGACACTGCGAGAACATAATGCCGAATGAGCCATTTACTGCTTAGCACTTAGATAAAATCCGCTTCGTTGAAATATAGGGTAATTTTAAAATTGCTATCATTTGTTACAATAAGATTGTCAAGTATGAAAGTCTGGTAATTAAAAAAAATTAATTTCCTTAGAGTGAATTTTTTTTTGTTTCCCCAAGAATCTATTTAAGATAAAAATGCTGAATATTGGATTTTGGAACGGTCAAGAATTAAAATGTTGAGCAAAAGGAACAGAAATTGAGCAGATTAGAGCTAAAATTTTGGAAGCTTTGCGAACGTTGGAGATGTTGCTCAAAAAATTTATGATGCTGCCTCTTGGGGGAAGGAATGCTTCAAGATCTTTGTAAACGCGTCATTGTCAAAATGTTCACTGGTACAGCAATTGGTTGGCTATCCCATGCTAATTAAGTTAGAAATGCTTCTGTAATCTTTTGACTCTAGAGCTGGCATAAGCATAAGTCGCACGTCTTGTGAAAAGTGAAGATTTCACGGGAAGAACGATTAATCACATTTTGTCTAAAATGTAAAAAGTAGTAGAATAGAATATAAATCGATCACCGTACGATATCTGCACATACTGTTTACATTCGATATCCCAATAGCTGAAATGACAGAAATAAGTACCGTATTAATTCTAATTGGAGACGCAATACCACTAATCGCCGCATTCTAATAGACGCCACAAGAACATAATGCCGAATGGAATAAACGCCGCACTCTAATAAACGCCGCATCTTTATGGGAAGTGCATATAATCAACGTCAGAAGTTGGTAGGGGACCACATTCAGATTGAATTCCGTATGTGATACTAAAACGAAGTCGTTTTGTATCAAAATTAAGTTGTAATACAATTGTTTTGAGATGGATAGCAAAAGAATAGAAATGAGGATTTGGTCTGATTCGAAATAAACGCCGCACTCTAATAAATGCCGCACCTCTTTTAAACGCTGCAAAGATAGACGCCCTAAATGATTAACCGTCAGGGCGTTTATTAGAATAAATACGGCATGTACATTAATACATATGTACAAGAGGTAATAATAGAAAGTATTCGACTATAACAAATTGGATTTGAAGTCGAAACTAAATATTTACATCTCTTTTGGATTAATAGGTGAAATTCTTTCCTTAAATTCCCTACAAGGAAGAAAATCGAAGGCAAATACATTATATATTCATCTTATATATGGTATATAGTACGTATATTTCATGCCCAAATATGAATGTATATGCACGCGTCCATTTATATAAAAATGTGTTGACGGTAACAAAAATCTTTTCTATAAGCGCGCTGGACTGAAACAAACTTCCCCAAAACTGTACGAGTAAGGGCAAACTCCGAAGATACGAGGAAAAAGCTTTCAAAAGGAAAAGAAGCGGAGCAGAGCGGGAACATTATGTATATTCCACTTGGGCCTAATTTATGGGGCGACACTGATTTCAAAAAAAAGTGTATAACTTTTCCAGCAAATAAAGCACACGTCCACATATTTCACCACGGCCTAATAAGTTATCCAATAAATAATTACCGTGACACGTTCGATGTAATTTCCACATCGCTCTTACTATATGCGCCTGTTTTTTCTATCTGCATGTATGTGTATATATATATATATAATATGTATACACATGAACATGGGGTTTGTGATGTATGAAGAGCCTAAAACCGTATAATCATTCTCTTAATTAAACCCGTTGGACGAGGAATAAAATACGGAAGCTGGGAATATATGTTTGCTTGTACGTGCAAGAAATTATAATTAGGAGTACCAATTAATGACATAAGACAAATAGTATACCGTCTCGGTTATTAATAGTATGTAATTTTTTGAAATTACGTTTTCCGACCTTGATTACAAGAAATTATTTTTCTCAGAGGTTTGATTACCTTGAGGAGCACATTATATTTACGTATAAATATTACAACGACAACGTATTTACGTATGTAAATATTGATGTAATACTAATGGTATACTACACAATATAACCATGCAATAAATATTCAGAAAGCAAGGATTGCTAAAATATTCATACATAATATATAAATTACCGAATCACTATATTATGTATAATTATTAGAAAATAGAGAACACTACGTACTATGTAAGCTACATATATATTTGCGAAATCTGTATGATTCTGAAAATACTTAACCTCCTTGACAAAATCAATTAACAAAGTTAAAACTAATCTACATAATTACTATGTTCTACGCTTAAATTTCCAATTGTATGGAAATTTTTGTAATTCTAAGATAGATATTTCGGTGGAATTCTGGATGCTCATTTTTATATGGAACATGTTCTTGAAAACATCTATTCTTTGTTCACCGAACAGATAGAGGGAT
Source organism: Osmoderma eremita (assembly GCA_031763485.1). NCBI lineage: Eukaryota > Metazoa > Arthropoda > Insecta > Coleoptera > Scarabaeidae > Osmoderma > Osmoderma eremita. The sequence goes on from JARFOC010036089.1 coordinate 4,413, forward strand.
CAAGTGATGATCATGCATCGTGCACGTGCAAAGCCGATTTTACACTGGAAAATATAAAAATAGTTATTTCCATCCAGCTATGACTATTTGTAACCTATTTCGGAAACATATTCGCCTTTATAATGAAAAGTAAACTTCCATTTTATGTTTTCGCTGTCTATTGCAATCTGATATTTATTTTAAGGTAGAGCAAATAAATATCAATGTATAAGATGGCGTAGGTGAAAAATTAAAATATTGAAGTGTGATCGGTTCAAAAGAATATAATTTTTCTGTTTAATATGTTATTGAAAAAGTAGAAAAAGAAATCACACTTAGAAGGTGTTTTAATTATGAATGCGTTTATGCCTATGAAGAAATGATAAATAAAAATTATGTGATTATCCACTTTTAAAATTCCAAGACTACACCAAAAAGCGTACTCAACGTTCTGTATATTGTACATTTATCACACAAGGTATTATACAAACTATATTGACACTGTTTTACCTTGCCGGTTATATTTTATGTGCTAATAGAGTCTTAAAAAGGCACTTCTTCTTCTTCTTTCCTTATCCTCTTACTCCCTTAGGGTGTCGGATTGGAGGTCGAATTCTTCCATGTTTCCCCATTCTTCGCGAATCTTTTCATCTCTGCCAACGATTTGCCTCCCCTCATTCCCATTTCTTCAATCTTCTGGATCCACTTTTTTCTCGGTCGTCATCTTTTTCTTCCCTTCTCCCCTCCTGATTTCGTTAACTTTCTTAAACTGTGTCTCTTTCCTTTCTTATTAGGTTGCCGAACCATCGCAGTTGTTTCTTCTCTATAAATTCCACTATTCCCTCTTGCTTCAGAGAGTCCCTTATTCTTTCATTGGGTATTCTATCATATCTTGTTTTTCCCTCGATTTTTCTTAAGAACACCCTTTTCGTCACATTCAATTTACCTTCATGTTTTTTATTTGTCGTCCAAGTTTCACTTGCATACGTTAATGTGGGTTTTGCTATTGTGTTGTATACCTTTAATTTTATTTGCTTATCAATTTCTGTTTTGCCTAATAATATTGTTTTGTTAATTGCATAATAGATATTTTTTGTCTTCTGTATTCTATGTGCTATGTGCGTTGCTATTCTTCCATCCTCTGTTATTACTGAACCCAAGTATTCAAATGCAGTTACTATTTCAATAGTTGCTCCGTCTATTTCTAACTTTCTCAGCTCAGTTTATTATCATTTTTTTGTTTTCTTCGAGTTTCCCATATTTCCTATCTCCTCTTTCCATATTCCTACTAGTCCTTTCACTATCGCATATGTATCTGCTATTAGGACAATGTGGTCCGCATGTAATAAGCTCTCTATTTTTATTGGTGTTAGATGGTAGTATCCTATATGTGTCTGTAAATACTGTGTTCTTGTTTTAGTAGTATTTAATATTTTATTCATTTATGTTATAAATAGAAGCGGGCTCAGACTATCTCCTTGCTTAGTTCCTGCTGTTATCTTAAATATACTGGACGTCTCTCCGTTCATTTGTACTTTTCCTTTTATATTCAGGTATGCACTTTTTATAGTTCTAATTAATTTTTCAGGTGTCTGTAGTTCTCCTAGGTAGCTCCATATATGAGCTCTGTTGATAGTGTCGAACGCTGCCTTTAGATATATGAAAACCACAAACACCTCCTTTCCTCTTTCTATTGCTCTTTCTGATATACTTCTGATTATGTGAATATTGTCTGTTGTTTGCTTTCCTTGTCTGTATACCGCTGGTTCATTTGCTAATTTGTGTCCAATACACTTTAGGAGTTTCTTCTGAAGTATCTTTGTGTACATTTCAAATGCAATTTTAGCAGTGTACTTGTTATATTTGTTTTTAGCAAGAAACAGAAATTTAATCTTAGAACTTATAATGCTATTTTGACCCTTATTGAAACAGTCTATAGCATCATTCGAATAATCGCTTTTTGAATTTTAAAGGACACCTTTGAATATGATTTTTTTTTTAAATTTACATGGTTTGCAATGAACCATTCGGGAGTTCTTACCACCCAATAGAAAGCTTAGTTTTCGTACATCACGTATCATTTTTATACTCCATCTGTTCCGTGAATAAAGTATAGATGTACTACATACATAAATTTGATTGACATAAGAACACATATACGATACACACATACGCAAGTAAAACTGTTTATTTGAATTAAAATAGTGTTCGTTAAACTTTTACCAGCAGAAAAAATTTACATTTTACATACGCTTTGGATTTTCGAAGAACTGCCGATAGAAAAAATACCGTGTAAAAAGTTTTTAACAAGAGAACTTCTAAAAAGGCACCGCACATGTGAAATGAGAATTTGGCGCGTGAACAGAGCCCCACATTTATCTCTACATTATCTAAGACATGATATTTAAAGCAATTACGCAAATAAAGTACGCAGTTTTGGCGTGATCATTAGCATCAAGTTCACTGAACTTGTACAAATTTTTAAGCATTCGAAAAACATGTACGTAACTATACGAATAGCATAACCATGTCCGCAAATATTTAAAACAATTGTGCGTTCCAGATACGGTATGCTAGCTAGACCCGTGGGTACACCTGTGATGGTGGTAAAATATATTCGTAAAGAAGCGAGAAGAGATCTTTGACCATATTTACATGCTAATAATCAACCTTGCTTCTAGCCATTATGTTAATATCTCTCGTTTGATTATTGTGTTTTTATATATTTGGATTTCTCTTAGAAATTTATTAGTATAATTTTCGTCTATATTTCACTATTTTTCTGTTCCTTATGAGCACTTTGCCTTCTAATCCAATTCTTTTTTATAAAGAACATTAAAAATCTAGGCCACCCTGCCAGATAAATGCAGATCTCTTGCGAATTGAATTTAAAAAGGCGATTCCAGAGTATATGAATGTTTGTATCGGTTAAAAAATAAAAATAAAGAAAAGTGAAGAAGCGTTAGTTAGTGCAATAGCAGAGGAAAAATCCCAAGAGGCTATCTGAAAGATTTTTATATTTTTCCCAAAAAAATATCGTTCCCATAAATTAATAAAATCAAATGAAGTACCATAACCCATATTAAATTTTTGAATTTTATGAGAAAATTATGGAACGTCGTAATACTGACGGATTTACTAGGAACGTATTTGTTATTCAGGAAATGTCGTTTGCATTAATGGGACAACATAATATTGTGCAATATTTGTCCACGAGAAATAAACACCTTATTTAAGATGCGCGAATCTATAAAAGGTGCACGTTTTGGCTGGCCTTTAGCCTTTTACCACATAATTAGACTTTTCCTCGTGAAAGGAACTTTATTAATAACGACAGATATTGGCACCTCTCACTACGGAACAATATAACACAATACATACTCGTCGTGCAAAATCAAGAATATTTCACACCGAATACCGTTTCCACCATAATAGAATGAAATGTAAGAATATTTTAGGATAGAATATTAACTTCCTGATATTCACTGATGACCTAGTTGTTCCAAATTATGTTTAAAAAAAACAGTATTAAATCGAGCAAGAGTCATGTCTACTATCAGCCAACGTGATTGTTAAGGGCTGTCTTGCGCGTGCCCAAAAAGACAGACAGCAACCGCGGTCGACCTGAGACCCGTTCGTATCCTAGACAGTTGACGGGCTACAACCGCCTGCCGAGCCGCGCGCCCACTTGCTGCCTACCTGCTACCGTACCAGTGCACCAACCGCGGTACCAGAAACGAGGGCATATATAAGGGGCTGGGTACGAAGAGGAGTTCGCTCATACGCAAAAGAAATATACACACTTATTTTTACATTTATACATTTGTCTGTATGACTATTTAGTTTGATTACAAACTATTCAAAAACAATCAAATGCCTCTTTTGTGTTCTCTCACCAGCAAATCGCTCTGCAACCTAGTAGAACCCTAACACTGATTATTATTCGTATGAGTACGAGGATCTCTTAACAATAAATATTCTTCTTAATTTTATTTCCAGGATTTTTTACATTGGACGAACTTTTATTATAATTGAATAAATAGAATTGATGTTATTCCATATATTATTTTCTGATGCTATTTGGCAGGTTTACTAAATAAGTATTTATTAAATGAACAAATACCCACTGGCATAGTGTGGAATTAGAAACGTTAATAATATTATATTACAAGCATCCATCGCATCATTTTCATAAACATTTTCGGGACGTTTGAATTCTTAAACAACTTTAAACAACTGCATACACTATTATTCTCGTGTACACAAACATGTGTTACATCGTCTGCCCATTGGTGCAGACGATATAGTCACACATATCTATGAATATATAATCAATTATTTAGTATTAGTTAGGAAATTCCGTGGTTTTTATACTACTAAAATATAGCTACATGTGCTATGTAAAAGTCTATAACTTCTGTAAGTAGCTACTTCAGAAAATAAACACTGAAAATATATGAATCTTCCCTGAATATTCATAGGTATAAGCAGTTTGGCATATTTCTGATAATTATATCTGTTAACTGTCATTATTTCTTGTATTACGTATAAAGCAAGCGAGCTTTCTTAGCAACCTAAAACAAATTTGGAATTGTTTTTTAGTAGCACTAATATTTTCTAATTTGAATTGTTATTTAATTAGAATTAAACAAATATATCAGCTCATTTTTCCAAATGCAAGGTTTTAGATGGTTCATATTTCATAAGGGGGTTATTGGAACATAGAAATAATAATCTACAAAATGAAATACGGATTTTAAGAGATTTCTTCCTTTTACGGCGAATTTGCATAGTGTTCTGCATTTACGACAAACACGTACAGGCTCGGTTTATTTACAACAGCGGGTAACAAGTATGCAAAACACTATCACAATATCCTCATGGTTATGAAGAGTTACAACACAGTTTGATGTGTTTCCATCGATTAATTTACATACAAGACTATTTAATAATTTGCTTTCTCGGTGGAAACGTTCAAACCGCAATTCCCGTTTGTCATTGACGGGCAATTTAGCCACACCTATTTAAAATGTATGTGTTCATTACTAGCAAGTTTATGTACGCTGAAGGAAGATAATAAAATCGACGCTGTATTCTCTGTTATACGGCAATATTGTGTCTGTCACTCCCACGCGATTCAGTTTTTTTTATTATTATTGCTAATAACAAGTATGCAGTAGCATATCTGTTTCGATGAAGGTTAATACATTACCACCAGACGTACACACATAATAGAAAGCATTAACATATATATTTTGACATATGGAGGTTACAAAAAAAACTGAATATTGATTGTGTAACTAATATTTATGTATTTTTTACTCACACTCTTCAACCGTATTTACTAAAATTGTTTTTATTTAACAAATACAATCGACAGTATATCTACAATTGCGTGTTTGTACGAGGAGAATCATTAATCTAGTAAATTGCATAATGCATTATAAATTTAAATCATTATACTAAGACTGTGTTAACAAATACAATATACTAGCTGAGATTGCATGAAATACCATTTGGGGCTGCAAAGAAATATAAAAGATGAATTCTAATCACAATCACGGAATTTCTGAAAGTTTCTAATGGTAATAGAGGTATCATCATATTGCTTTGTGTTCATAATTCCACGAAAATATACCACTAATGTAAAAGAGAAATCTAATTTGGTTACAATTTTTTTTTCTGCTTCTGGTAATTTAAACTTGAATACAATGGTGCATCGATTTATTACTTAGTTGCAACAACATTCCTGGAAGTAGTGCTATTGGCCAGGGTTGGTTGTTGTTGTTGAAAAATTTTGTATACCTCTATAAGAAGCAATCGCTACATTCATTGATATTAAATATTGTACATGGATATATGACGAAGAGAAAACTGAATTATTAGAGAGCTAGTCGAAAAATATTCTTTTCTTAAAATACTTTTAATAACATGATCGCATACTGTAAGAATTTTTCCGGGAATTTTACACTAAAAATAGGAGGCAAATTTGTTACCTCCTATTTTTGGTGTAAATTTATTTTGTGCATGAAAATTACCACATATCAGTTTAAAATTACCTGACACTTTAAAATCCCATTTTATTAAGGATTTTACACCTCATGGGGATTTCAACGGAGAAATATCTTTCCTAATGGAATAAAAATCTGGATTTTTAACTTTATAAGGGTAAATTTCTATCACAGAAGTGTATTTTAACTTATTTTTAGGGTAACAGTTCGTTTACCTCAAATTTCGGATGATATCCGACGATTCTTGAGGTATAATTACAGATTTCAGAGGTAAAATTCCCGAAATTCCTTACAGTGTAGTTTGGGCTGGTTATACGTTTCTTAGATTTATTTATTTATTTATCGTATGGCTTTGACACATCAAAAATTACATTGTGTAAGGCCTAATATTTACGGAATGGAATCTTGTAAACAAACATCTAGATTATTTATGTAATTTGTCGTCTCTGGCGTCGCCAGCAAAAAGTCCTCTGGTCGGCCATCGTATGATCTTTTGGGGCATTCCTCTGGGATGTGGGGGACGGTCTGTGGTTCTCCGCAATCACGTAGGTGGGATGGTACCCCACTTGTGTAAGAAATGTGCATATCTGCCATGTTGGGTTCTAATTCTGTTTAGCGTTGACCTTGTTTTGTGTATAAGAGGATCATGGATAATGCAAACCTACCAATCCGTCAAGATATCGATGATGCAAAAGCACAATCGACTCCGCTTCAGACGACCACCAACAATAACAGTAGGAGCTGCAATGTATGCATGTATGCGTGTGACAACTTCGTTCCTTTTAAGCGGTTTCTTAAATTAAAAACTGTCCTATTCCATTTCTCTGTAATTGTTTGTGGTTTCAAATAATAAAGCCCTTTAGAATGTCTGGTGCACTGTACTTTAAATTGCTATTAAGGGTTGTTTCGGTATTCGATTTGATAATGGGAATACACGTATTCCCGAAACACGTGTCGTCCCGAATTAATTAATACTTTGTGCGGGAGGAGTAATCCGAACAGTGTGTTCATTGTGCTGCCCGCAGTCCTTGCTATCTTTACTGTTGTTTTTTAATTGAAAATTATTTATACATCCTTATAAAACAAACGACACTTAAATTAGGTGTATTTAATACACAAGCTGGGCTATCTATCTAGGAATGTACTACCAAGTTCTAATGCAAAACTTGTATATATTAGCAGTCCAATTTGTGTAATAATAAACCTTCAATTACGACCCGTTTGTTTGTAGTAATGCAAGTCGTAATTTATACCAATTACTAAATCATTGTCTGTGTCTGTGTGTAATTAAAGCCTCATCTCCGTGCTAGGAACGTGAAACGCATTCCTGGTTGTCTTGTATACATTGATCTTACATCCATACAGAGACGCTCCGCGTTCTCTAACAAGGTTTTCCGACATTGCACGCCTGCCTCATACTTTTCCTCGGATTAATAGTATTGTTCAGCAATAAACGCTCTCAGTAATACTAACAATTACAGTTGCAGTTTAAAAGTGTTGTCTGTTTCTGTACTCTTTACGTTTTTTTTTGTTCCCGTTGCCGTGTACGAGACATTGAATGCCACGCAGGTGTAAATCATTAGAGTGACACTTCCACGAACTCAAATTCGTTGCGTTACGGAGAGTTACATAATCACGATCGATGTAGGAGGTTTTCCGACAATCCAGCATTTCGATAATCAATTAAATGCGTAAAAGCTTATTGTTTGGCTACGCAATTTAATTCGTGCAGGTGGGAAGCTACGTTCGGTTCTTCACTTTACTTTAGATCATCAGATTCACACAATATGCATTGCCATGACCTGGTTGATTGATTCGTACTTTCATCATTCAATCTTTCTGATTTTACAAATATCCAATAAGCTATCGGATCCATTAACAGCCATTCGTATTACACATATTTGTTTGACGAATTGCAAGTACTGTGGGCTGGTATCGGCTCTCATTGTCAACCAATTCCCGAATCGGGAATAAGCACTATAAGAAAATGTACAAAGAGCAATAATAAAATAAAATGCATTCACTCTTAATACATTTAAATAAAAACGTCCTCAAAGTGTATATTAGCACACCGACTGATGCGCGAAACAGGAGCATTAAATAAAACGTTGGTTCTGGAGGCAGGGATGGAAATATGCAAATCTTGATGACTGACGAGGCAGATTTAATTGCAGTTTAGACAGCAGTAGTGGGCAGTCAATCAGTCCATGCAGCAGCCTCCACGCAATTCTAGCTTCATGTGCATGGCGCCGAGATGTTAGTGAATTCATGGCGTGTCTCAGAAGCAGGCCCGCATAGTCATCCTCGGAGAGGATAAGTCCCACCAACTTTAAATGACAGGAATTTCAGACACTTATGTTAAATGCGCTCAATCGAAAGACGTTGGCAAAGATAATGCGGATACCATACCACAGCCGCATACTCCAAACCGCTCACAACGAACGCAAAAAAACAGTTAAATCATGGAAATATCTGGAAACACGCATAATAAATCCGAGCTTTTTTGAAACAGATAAGCATAATTTTTCAATATGTGAAGAAAGCCGAAATTGGCTGTCAAAGAGAATTCTAAGATCACAGAAGGTATTGCTTTTAGACATGATATCAGTAAGTACTACTTCGGTGGAAGGAAATCTGTTACGTTTACGACTATAAGAAACTGAGCAACATTTAGAGACAGTAACCTTTAATTTGTTGGAAACACACCAATCAACTAAGGCGTTCAGATTGTCTTGCAAGGAATTTGTATCGTGAACTGAAGAAATTGATGAATATAACTTTACATCGTCAGCATAAGTTAATACTGAATAGATTCAAGGAGGTCATTGATATAAGCGGTAAAAAGCAGCGGTCCAAGATTTGACACTTGAGGTACGCCAGATCGGGAAACAAATTCAAGTGAGTGAAAGCCATTATAGTGTACATAATTCAATCTATTACTGAGATAAGTCTAATCGGACTCAAACCAAAAGCATTCAGTTTCAGTTTCAGATGTCACCATGCTTAAGAGACATGAAGGTTGGAAGTAATATTTTTTTGTTAAAACATATATATTTCAACCACAAATTTTGCTTTATATTTTTGCTAGGCCCACGAGTGTGGCCGAAGGGTACATTGAAGAATCAGTGGCTAGCAAATCCGACGTAAGTGATAAGATTTTTACAACCAGCAGTAGTAATTCAAGTGTTGCAGTTTTAAGATCTTCTACAAGCACAAGCACAATTATTAACAGTAAACTGAAGGAAGCTATTAAAACGAATGTCGAAGAACAAAAGCCATTGCTTCTTAACATTTGTAAAGATGTAAATATTAACATTTATAATAATTATTTTCAAGTCACTATAACTTAGTTTATGAAGTATTAATGTTTTTACTGCCTAAGCTTCTTTTTTTACATTTTTAATGCCTGGCAGTAAATGAGATAGTCAGCTGTCACTAAAGTTTGGCGTTTAATGTCGATCGGCGAAACAAATATTTTTTAAACTGACTTTATTAATGTAAACACAAATAGACTTTTTCCACTAATAAGTTCCCTAAAAAGTAAATTATATGTAGGCATGTATGCAATTTTATGAAAATCAAAGAATGGTATCGTCCTTACCTTTGGGTGGTGTAGATAATCCTCAACGATAATACAAGTAGGTACCATCTTCTTCAAATTAAATGTGAATCGAAACTCGACAAATCCTCGTTCGTTCATGCAACTTTCTTGTACTTTAAGTTGTATAAACGATCGAAGATTTGTCGAGTTTCGATTCGCATTTAATTTGAAAAAGATGGTACATAACAAACTGCTTCTCCCTGAGGAAATGTAATGACACCATCCATAAAGCACCCCTATTATTTTGCGATGTACGGAAGAACAGCTCCTTTAGAAATATATCGTTCATTCCATGTCGTAGCTTTCACGAAACAATCGTGTCGGTCGAGTTACGAAACTTCAAGGGAGGAGAGCGATTCATTCGCCGGTTCAATTTATCACCAAACTTATGCTGAATCCCTGCGCAAAGTATTAACGGCATAATTGAGACGGCTTTATTAAAATTTAATTACTCAATTCACTAATGTATTTGCTCCACCGTCACCGCTCTCTCGCCCTGGCAACGCTCCCTTTATCTCTCCGAAATTATTTGGCGTAAGCGTTCGCGATATTCCGGAGTTTTAATTGGTGCAGAGGCGACCCTTTACTATTCAAGTTCAAGTCGTATATCCCTGTTCACACGTAATTTATATTTAATTTGGTCGAAAAGCGAAAGGCCTCCTCATCGAAAATGTGGAAAAATTTTATAATGCGGCCCGATTACGCTTCCGAGATCGCATAATGGAATTGGAGCTTACGTGATGAGATTTTTTTCATGCAATAATTAGTGGGGCAACGGTCGTTTTTTAAAGTAATTATTTTTAGTCAAGGGGCCATTAAAGTTCTATTTTGAAAGAATAATTAACTTTGCTATTGATTTTTGAATTGTTGTTATTTGGACTATTTCCATCCTTTGTTGAATTTTGTTTATCCGACGTTTCGGCAATTTGTCTACTGCCGCCTTCAGGGTAGTCTTGATAAGTGGTGCTTCCAAATTCAGTCTGGTAAATATATCTGAGAACCGATTTGTGACAACTCACATATCTTTGACAACTCGCATACAACTGACAGATCTCTATGCGCTTTCCTATTTATTCTGTCTCCCGTATCGCTGTTGCTCTCTCTCCAGTCTTGGTCCTAGCAAGAGAGGAACATTACTTCAAGAGATAATTCAAAGAAGCCGGATATATGACCACAAAAGCAATTGCCATAAGCACACCAAGCCTGGAAATAAAAGATGTCTGGTTACCAATGATTAAGAACTGTATAAGCAGAAAACCGGCAACCAGGAGCGCATAGAGAGTTGTTTGCACGATGCTTGAGACGTGTCAAAACATCTTCTGCAAATGCTTGCCTTGCACTTGTAATCGTCTCATCCACACATATCTTCTGAACTGTATGGCCTTCGTTTAGTCACGTTTCATCAAGATAATATATCTTTTTTCATTGTTGCCTAAATTATTGAATTTGACGCAAATAGCGTCGTCCCCATGCAACAATTTCATTTTTCTCCTTCAAAAAGCTGAACCTTTTCTTGAATCTCAAACCATTGGAAATCTATACGTAAAAAAGGCTTCAAAATTGTGTTTTGCCTAAAATTAAGTTGCTTTAACAATTTCCACAGGGTGGTTCTCCTTAGAGTTGGAAAATTTTCATCCTGATTTACACGTAGGAATTTCATTCTGATAAAAGACTGAATGAACTATCCTACGAATAGAATTTTTGTCATTATTGTCGATGTTGTCCATCACGGCCTTCTTCCTGTTTCTGTTACATGTTTTTTCTCTCGATTCTCTCTTAGTTTTCGCCAATTGGCAATGAACATATATAAGTGTGTCTTCTTTGTTGTTTAAAGGAGATATGCTATCGGAGTAAAGACAAACTTTCTTCTATTTTCACTTGTCATATGCAGTCACAATCATCACCACTTGTTGATATCCTTAATACACAGAGTCTTTACTTATGAAATTTATCTATAATCTACCATATGTGGGGGTCTGGCGTATGATTGCTATTCCATTCATATAAGATCGTTACCACATCTATTTGTATCCGACATCATTGCTGCAAACCCTCGCAGGCATGACAATTTACACAAAATCAATAGCAGACAATTGTGTGCAGTAAGTGGTTCTTGTCTTATTATCGTCTTTGGTTTGCTGAGTGTTATTTGAATATTATTTGATATATAGGAGTATATCATATTTTATTTCTGTAGATCCATGTGATACATATATGTATCTAGTCTCTTTTCCCTCATGAATAGTACTACTTTCCTATGGGATTTTTGTGATGAACTGTGTCTGCGTGATCACCAATTTGTTCTTTGTTGGAAAAGATCTTCATCTGCTCTATTGCAAGATCTGGGCGAATCTGTACTGCACCGGATAACCAAGCGATACTGAGGGCATTATGGAACTCCAAGCGACATCACGAATGACTTGCATACGGAAACTTAATATACTCGCGGAACACAATAAAGAGGCTCGGTTGTGGGTGTCTGGACATTTAGGAGTCGTAGGTAATGAGAAAGCCGATGGGCTAGCGAAAAAATGATCATCGATTTTATACTTAGGCCCAAAGGCTTCATTGGGAGTGCCAGGGTAGACACGGAAGTGAGTTAAAAGACAGAAAAAATATTGGGACAATATATTCAGGAAAAGTCATGGAATCTTTGGGAAACCAAAAATTAACCCAGAGGATGATTACACAGACCAACCGGTCAAGGACCTGTACAGCCTACTACAACGCGCAAGAATCTGGAAATGGATGATATAATGCATGGGTAAAAAAAGTAATCAACTGCTGCATTATTCTGGATGTTTCATAATTTAAAATAAACAACTGCTATTATTATTTGCTCATATTATTACTTGACACAACATTAAATAAAATAACAACAAAAATATTAACGATAAGGGTATGGTGCGGTTATATTATACCCAACTTTACTCACACCGGGTTAAAAAACGGATTAAAGTGCTGTGCATCCGTGTGCAAATTTATTATTTTCTTTCATCGCCGACTGATATGAAACATAGACATATTTGTTCTAAAATTTGCATGTAAATTTATTGACCTTTAGGTATTTTTTGTTCACGATCTGAGTATCAATCCCTGTACTCCCAAGTTCAATATCCGCTGCTAGCTACGTAAACTAAAGCGTCTGAATACAACGCAGTCGCATATGGATAATTGACTAACGCCCTTAATAGTCGAGCACACATGTGAGGAGTTTGCATTAGCACCCATTCATGCAAACTATTATTGTTAATACTCTTCGATCCATTGAACGCTTTGCTTAGTTTGTAGCTTTTAGTTGTGTACTAGACTATGTTTAATCGGTAAACTTTGACCAGGATCGTCTGGGGCTGTGACCCCGCAAATTTCCAACGTAGGTATACCTAGACGCCCGTCAAAAATAGTTAAAAAAAAGTGCAACTACGCATTCGCACGTTGATTGATTAAGGTGCTGTTTCGTGAAAGTCGCAGGAAAAATTCCAGGCATCTAGATTAAAAATTGCAACGTCGTCGCTAACATTATGACACTGCAATTACTTTTCTTCATAAGGAGAGCGTTTAAATTTAGTTTGCCTGGATTTCTTTCGCTTCTGGGAAACTGTAATATAATCCAGAATCCGTTAAAAACAAAACAATATTGCATTAAAATAGCTTTTTGTAATATTTACTTGAAAATGACTTGCTACTGAAAAGATGTGATTATCTTTTACCGGTACTAGGTAAAAGTTTAGTTAAAGACAAATCATATTGGCAATGCCATATGTAGTTATAAATATTTTATTTATATTTTATACAAAAAGTTTGCTTTAATGCTGAACATTCCTTAAATTACAAAACAATATCAAGTGGTATTCCTGATTAAGGTTGATTTGAAATAAATACAGAAATTCAAATTTACGAACGAACTATAGTCTGGCATGACGGAGTACTCAGTTTTTTGTCGTCATCAATACTCAATATCTGCCGACAACCTGAACACTTATCAATTTGAAATTAAGTTCCTTGTATATTTAGAGATACCTTACATTGCTGGCTTACCTTGTTTCTTAAAACATCTGGAAGAGAGAAAAGGCGCCACTGATAATTAGATAAAAAACAAGAAATCTAAGCATACAAAAACCGAAAATATAGTTGCATTTATCTATGTAATTCCTATCAATGATGAAACACAAAATTTTCTTACCATAAATTCATCCAATGAAAGGATTAATTATATTCTCGTATTCATTGGAGACACTTTTCATGAGAAAGTTCTCAGTATTTCCGGTAGCTCTATGTTTGTATGCATACATACTTTATGCAGGCTGTCTTATAAAAAAGACGAGTCCGTAGCGTCTTTATTTATAGGCCAATTTGAATAATTGGAACAGAAAACATCAACATATCCTAATTGTCATCATGTAATTTCCAATCGCAAAAACATTCGAGCTGTGGCTAATCGCACAGTATTGACAACAACACTCCAAGAGAGCTGGAAAGTAAGCCTTTTGCAATATATTTTTCATATTCATACATATAGCACTTCTTTAGGTATCTATATAATACAATACATATACTATAAGTAAATAAGTAGCAGCAGTGAAATGTCATGGTTAGCATGATTGTTGCAATTCATTAAAATAGATCTGTACGATGCCTTATGTGAATGTATAAAAAAGTAGGGACGCCACTTCTATTTGCATGTATACTGCTAATTGTTCGAACGCTTTCAACACTTTAGAATTTTGAGAACCTATCATCACTCATACCACGCCCCTTTAGCAACGGTATTTATTGTATAATTATATATGTAGTGGTGGTGTTATATATAAGACGATTAGGGCATATTGAACTTCAATAGAACAGGAGAAACATTAACAAGTTAACCTTAAATACAAAAAGTCGCGGTTCTATATCCAAGCAGTAATCAGAAAACTAAGTTCCTTTATTCTAGTCGGACTCTGCCGAGATATTCCCTACGAACGTAGGGTAGGTACCATCGAATGTAAGATAAACGAACCATCAGCTAATGCAATCACACCTAACTAAGAAAATGCGATATAACCTCAAGTACAAGAAACATGCAGTAAGGGATTCCACAAGGATCCAGCATTTTTCTTAATGATTTGATAACATATATTAGACAACATTAGGCAACCCAAAACCACCAGCGTCTTATAATTCACCAAATTGAATCTGAAAGTTATTAACAAAAAAATTGTCTAGATATTTCAAAAAATATAATTTACATACCGCATACAGGACAAATAATTTTTTAAATAATCTTTTAGAAAATACTAAAGATAAAGTTCAGTTGCGTACGTCAAAGATGAGTATGAAGTAGATTGTGAAGAATGTATTATAAAATATGTTGGACAAAGATAACCACCAATTCTGGCGTGCCTTAATGACACTCATACAGTTACTTTTAAGCACGGCATATCTGTAAAGTTTTTACTTCATCCACTTTAAGAATGAAGTATGGTCTGCACACGTATCACACTAGCGCAATAGATGTATATACAAACAAATTCAAACTTATTTCAATAGGAACATAATTAATGCGTGTTATCCGATCCAGGGCGATTAAATTTGTAGATGAACACTTAACCATATATGCTACTACCGCCACTTACAAAATTATTAGTTAGGAAAATTTATTCACATATGAAATCTAAGTCTGAGTCTGACAATGAATCCAATGATTTACCAGTATTCGCTGTTATGATAAATTTTTCCATCATATCCTCCAAGATATTGTCCAGTTGGTACTTTCTACTTTCAGCTGCAATATCATGTTTAACGTAATTTTCCCAACGTTCAGCATTTATGAGATTTAATCCCTCAAGTAGCTGTGTTTTGACCTAAGGCAATCTCAATGTTTTATTGGTAGGGGCAACATAATGGTTTACTTGGGCCCAAACAACTTCACTAGGATTTAAGTCGCAAATGCATGGAGGCAATCGTTATATTGTACGACCACTTTCCGTTACCATTGATCTATAACAACGTTGATCTATAACATAACTTACGATGTAAACCTACCTAAACGCTGTTCGTCCATTTCACAAATAGAGATCAACTTTACAGATTTGATTTATCACATTGTTCACAAGTTATCACATGCACTTCGATTCCCGCTTAGTGCTCGTCATCATTTGATTCGAATGCTAGTGATATTTTTACACACGACTAAATAATTATTTTGTCAATTTTTTTGATTTTTGTCTTATGTAAAGATATACTTGTGATACATTGTTGTTTTCAGAAAAAAATTCTCTATCAGAATCATAAAAAGAAGTATAGTCTAATCTTAAAAAACTTGGCCTAAAACGCTTAAGGACTATAAATAATTTTATCAGTTCATTTTATACCCTACATTCAGCTATTTAATGTTCCGCCTCAATTATTAAAATCGTCCTATAAATAAAGGCGGTACGGACTTGTATTTTTTATAAGACATCCTGTATATTAAATATCCTTTCTATTCGTGAAATAAATAAACCTCTTTACATACATATATCCGATATTAGAATACGATTTCTTGTGCCAAACCCATCTAACAGAGTGTACACTCAATCTAAACATTCGAGTCGATAACGCATTCACTTTACATGACCAGTCTATCCAAGCGTATATCGGGAATAAGGTGGCCGGATCAACCCGCACCCTCTATATTCCGAACATAACCTCGGGGTGGGTCAACACAGACTGTCCCCTTGTACGCAAAGCAAAATTGATACTTGTCTAAAAAAAAGTTGATGCCGGCATGCCCTTCCGCGTCGCTATCCCTCAAACGCAAACAAAACTGCAGCCCGTGATAGAGAAGGATGGGAATGAAATATTTGCGAAGTGTCAGAGGAGTGACAGAGACGAGGGACGACGAAGAAAAAGATAGGAACAAAGCGAACATTGGGACGCTTATATTTCATCATTCCCGGTCGCCTAACTTCTTTTAGCTCCTTTCCATTTCTTCTGCCCCGACTCCTCGACCAATCTCCTCCATCCGAGATATGGGTATGGAAAACAGATAAGGATCCGAAAGGGAGGAAAAGTTTTCGGGACTAGTTGATGACCAGTATTTGTTACGTCGATGACATCTCGGTCTTTTGAAACTCGGGTATTTTTCATAGCACTTCCGTTCAAAAGAAGGCGACCGAACAAAAATTTTATCATATTTTCATCGCCGAAGCGATAATAAATGGAAGTGTTTGGTAAATTCGATGCCTCCTTTTTACGATAATATCCTCTTCCACGTTCTACTTATTGTTTATTCGTACGGCTATGGGTCAACTCTTTCTTTCTTTCGCTATCTTAAACACTCGAACATTACAGTTCCCTCTCTCATTATGCTAGGAACTTTTATTATTATTACCTCCATTTCCTATTCTATTTTCAATAGGATAGACTTCGTTGTAATTTAATGTGTGACTAATGACCATCTTCGATAAACCCTCCGTATCGCATTAAAGAAATCAATTGACATGAACGCGACGCCACAGATATCTCGGAAACGTGTTTTGAAACTTCCATTC
Organism: Osmoderma eremita; assembly: GCA_031763485.1. NCBI lineage: Eukaryota > Metazoa > Arthropoda > Insecta > Coleoptera > Scarabaeidae > Osmoderma > Osmoderma eremita. The sequence goes on from JARFOC010036089.1 coordinate 21,518, forward strand.
GCCCCATACCATCCGTCGATCCATAGCCTACATTAGTGTGTGTGCGTGCCTTTCGAGATGAGTTTATTGGACTTCTTACAGGGATTCGTTTTTATAGCCGCTTGGTGTTTTGGGCGATGTTTCTTCTTTCTCTGAATTAATTCCGACAGAGATTATCGGCTTGTTTATAAATTAACTGTAACGTTTATATGTAATAGATTCCGTTTTTCTTAGTCGGACAACAAAGAGAAAAAATTAATTCCAGTCAACGATGACAAATTAAATACATGTGCCCGCACATGTTTAATGTGAGTTGTCGTCTCCTGAACTGACAAGATAATAAAATTTATAATTAAATTCGGTTATGCTTTTATTGGGACTCCCCGCCTGCTGAAGAGAAGTTAATTAATTTCGTAAATTTATTGCCCTACATTAAAATTTCTCCATAAACACCTTTGCATGAGTAAAATTTTAAGACGAAATCAAAATCTTCATTGTGCATATGTAACGAGTTCAAGGTGTATGCATATGTTAGTTAAATTTTAATCCACTTTTGCAGTGTACCCAAAAACAAAAAATAACAAGAAACATTTCTTTCTTTGAAACTAATTGAATATTGATCTCAAATTTTATAACATATGAGCGAAACATAAGCTATTTGAGTATGCGCGCACACCACAATTAGAATGTCAAAGGACAATTCATAGAGTCCTGAAAGATAGGCGCAAAATAGGTTATGTTAGTGAAACTAAGGCAAAATGAGGAATATCAAAAATACATGTTATTGAGAAGATCAAAGATAAACACGAAGTATATAAAAAATATATATAAATATACCTCTGAAATCATACAACACGTCTGATTGTATAGTTCCAGGCATTCCTCACGTACACGTTGCTGTTTCGGACTGACTTAGTCCTCATCAGTGCACGTCGGAGGAATACCTGTCGCTCGTTCAATACTCCGTATCGTTAACCAAACGTTAGCACATGTCTTTAAGGAAAATCCCAGAGACATCTAACGCCCAGCCGCGGATTCATAGGGCTTATTCCCCTGGGGTGGGTCATGAAACCGCATCTCTCAATATTCAAGAATAGTTATTATCTTTGCGACAGTTGTAAATAGGATCCAAGTTTTATTGTATAACTTGGCAGTCGGTATATCATTAATTCTATGGAAAATTTTCAGGCCGTCAGCATAAGCTTACAACCGCTAATTACCAACACGTGTCGCTTTACATTACATAAAAAATCCAATATATTACTATTATTTCATCCTTCGCAACATTACGCTAGCACAGGGTAATAAATAGAAGTCAATCAAATCACTAATGAAAAAAATAAATAACAGTGTAGTGAAATTGGAGCCTTGACGGACACCGGAGTATATCAAAAATAATCTCGATCGATAGCCGTTATAGTAGATGAAGTTTAATCTGTTTTCCAAATCGTAGTTCAAATACATGAGAAATAACTGACGAAAATCGAATGTACCTAAAGAATCCAAACATATTATAGTTAACAATAAGCAGTTTTTGCAAACACAATTGCTTGCATGGGTTTTGGACGTACTAGTCAGAAGTACTCTCATTTCTTTCTTGACGTACATATGTTACATTGTCGTCTGGAACCTTTTCGTAGCTCAAGTCACATTGTGCTATCTTTAATCGCAAGTGCCGTTCCTAATCAGTAGTTCAAGGTCCGACCGCCTATGGCGCTATACCTGACTCGGCGAACAGATGCAGTGCCGGATACTACATCGCCGCGTCAAATATAGTACGGAAATTTAAAAATTACCGCTAATCTATTTGGAGCAGACATATGAAAGCCCCTGCGAGACCGCGTGTCGCCATTTTGATTTTGATGTACCTTTATGTAGCGATTTACAAATTGTCTGTGTGTTATTTCTTCAATAGATCGATTTCGTTTGTATATGCTTTTATTTTAGCGAAAATCTGTAATTTTTGGATTTGAGTATTATTTCTTTACATTATGTATATAAGTAAATCAATACCGTGAATATTTTATCTCAGAGATTTTCAAAAAGTAAATATCAGTCAATGTCGTCCACAAACAATTTTTATTATTTTGTATACCTAGTTAACATTAAGAGATCCCGTAAAGAAACAAGACAAGGACAATACACACAAGACACAGAAAGACTTGCTTTTGATAAAATTAAGAAGACGCAAAGCAGAAAATGCAAGGTGACACAAATTAAGCAGAATGTGTAAGTCAGAATTGGGAAACCAAGCGACACTTTTATTTTTAATTACATGGAAGCAATTGTCGTATGGCTCAGGATTAGTGTATTTAATTCATTAATGCTCGGTTTCCGAAACGTACCAACAGCAGTTATCTGTTCAATATCTGGCCGCTTTACATATAAAACGGCTAGATATCGAACAGATAACTGCTGTTTTTCGATTGGAAAACCGAGCATTAATTTGTTATTATTTAAAACCCACTTTCCTGATTTAAAATATTATTTGCTGTAATAAAATTGAAACATCTGCTTCTGCCGCATATAAACATTTTAGATAAGTGATGAGATTTGTTGATTTTGTAGCATTATAGCCCATTGTATTTTATTTTTTTTTTTCATAAATCCGTTTAATGACAGTTGATGTGACCGCTAGAGCTTGTGAATATTTTCAACTTAATGTCGAGCGTTTAGATTTAGAAATAACAAACTTGCAATATAATCTTATTTAGAAAGCATGCAATAATGGTAACATATTTTGAAACCTGTTGATAAACATAATTTCCCTATTTTGAGAAAATGTGAGGTAAATATTTATGGCTATTTATCTACTTACGATTCTGAAAGTTTTTATTCAAATATGACATATTTCAGATCAAAATATTGAGAGAAACTTACAGATGTACATTTAGGCAATTGCTTAGGAGCAAGCAATTGTAATTAATCTTCAATTTTTATGTGCATGTATATGCTATGTATATATAAACATATCAAAATGTTAATTAATTCGGGACGACACATGTTTCGGGAATACGTGGATTCCCATTATCAAGTCGAATAACCGATCATTCGGTTAGTTATATACGTCTTCGACTTTCGCGATAGAAATATTTAGATCGTAACTGAACTAAGGTGGCCATGCTTCCTTTGGTCAAAGCTATCTTGCGTAGTAGCCAATGCGCATACTACTCTGCAATCTGTACAAAAAATACGTAAGTGCATTGTGGAGTTACATTTACCTAACACCGTCTTATTTTCTTTTACGGAAAGACATTTAAAAAATAATGTGCTGCAAATTGTTACTTATGTATTGATGGAAGAATACATGAAATTTTTTTTGTATGTAGTTCTTTTACTTACAAAAAAATTGCCTGCATATGTATATCTTTAACACAAATTGGACAATTTTGAAGTAAATAACGTTTCCCATAAGACTGGACTTCTTAGTACGTCTTTTTAGGCAAGTGGGATTAACAGGCAAATTCTCCCGTGACTTTTAGTTACCTTTACATAATTATTTTGTAAAATTGTCTTTATAATTTGTAAAATAAGACACAAAAGCCTGTAAATCAGCCAAGCAATGCCACCTAGAAGTTTCTCTGCGAGTCCCTGTCAATACGTTACGCTTCCCTGTACTTACACGGTCTACCTCACTAATAAAACGCAAACAAAATTTATCGATAAGCCGAGTAACGAGTCGACCCTGTTAATGGAGAGGCAGCAGGCAACAGACTGTGCTTAAAGTTGCACGGTTCAATGGATTTAGTTTTTTCACTGTTCTCGGTTGTCTTTTTTTATTATCAAACACCGATCGTAGTATGCGTGATCATTTTTATTAAGGTTACACGCGTCTTTTGTGTACCTACACGAATTAGTTCGTACGCTCCTTCTTTTTCGTCGTTCTCTCTTACCCGCTTTCCGTCCCATTTCGGTTTTCGACGTCTCGCTTTACCGTTCGCATTATGATTGAACGGTATCAGAATAAAACGTTGAAATTTTATTTATCTTTGACAACATAATTAATTGCAATAATTTCTTACAGAAATGGTCGTTTATTGTACGCTCTTTGCCCTTTGTGCGTTTATTTGCCTGGAACACAACAGGTACGACAAGGTTATAAATGATACGAAGGCTTTCATTGGACGTCGGTACAATGAAATTAAAGGAAATCGATCTTCCTTCAGTGCTACATAGGTAAAACAATAGTACGTATAATAGTATAGTTTTGTAAACATTTTGGACAAATTCAAATATATCATGCATACATTACAAACGTGGCTTTTGTGCTATTGTGAAAATTGCTTATACCTTGAGGGGGTAGATTATTACAATTCGCTATAAAAGACCAAGAACAAAATTTCTCTAGCCATAGATCGTCGCAACCTCCGTATGCAGTACATTCCGTACTGCAACTTTTATCTCTTACTATCCCAAGTTGATGTCATTAGCGCTATCTTCACTTCCGATTGCTATGTTGCAACTTATTTACGTATGTATGTCGGCGTCGGCAAAGTACCTATCTAGATGCCTATTAGCGTCAACTGCAATGTCAATCGTTATCGTCTCAGTTTTAAAATATTTATAGTTAAATTCCACGTTAATTTGTTTATATATAGTTGTACAAATCCTTCTTTTCAGAATGCTTCCATCTTAATATGGATGTTTTTCTTGATTTTTTGAAATGTTATAACCTATACATTTAATTACAGTTTTCACTGCATTAATGGAGCCTGTAGGGAGAAAACGGCGTAAGGG
>JARFOC010036113.1:0-26220 GCA_031763485.1 Osmoderma eremita
TAAGGTGATGACGTCTTCGTACTGTCGGAATTTTTCGATAATAAATGTAAATCGGTTTATTACTTAGTTCAAGGAAAGATTTTATGATGCACCGGCAGATGTTCGCTTAAAATGTACAGCAAAATAATTCTGAAACTTATCCTAAATACACAGTTATGAAACATCATAAAAAAAAATATATTTTAGAGAAAGAGAATTGTTTTTCGGTTACACGGTGAGTGTAACAATTGCTTGATTCAAGCCATCGGTGTTGTTCCATCTAGTGAAGGGCGTAGAGAAAGATATTTTCCTTTATAGTTTCTACTGAGGATGCTAATTTATTTGTGGAAACGCCTATTTAGAGCCATTTCCTCATTGAAGCAGTAATGGTATTTATATGTTGTTCTATTTATAAACAATGATAAGCATGCAAATACTTATTATTGTAGCACATAAAATAATGATTAATTTCTGCCTACATATGTAAGTGTTTATTACATGCTAACTGTGGGTAGATTGTTTTTTTAACTGTAATCTTTAGGTGTCAAAGGTTAGGGTAACTCGTGGAGCAAAAAAGAGAGGGTTCGATGGCTATTGATTTAAAACAGAAATAACTAAGAAAATATTTCAAAGCATTCTGACAACATAATGATGCTGTAATAGAAGACGGACATCCGCCTTATTTTGTATTTCGGGAACACTTCCAAAAAGAGTGCAGTGCGGAACATCATTCGATGGAATCAAGGCTAGGTAGACCTCCATACGTCATAAGTCACAATCTTCCTCCAAACACAGGCGATTTAGTAAACGGTGAATGAATATTTACTGTGAAATCTTTTTGTTGTGGATCTCCCTGTAATTTACATATCTTACGTCATTCAATGAGTCAATAAATTCCCGTGAAACATTTGCAACCCCACCTACAAATACTATGCGCCATGCGCAATACTTTTGGATTAAATAAATAAATATATTAACTAATAATTTTAACCTGCAATATATATGCGCTCTTACTTCATATTTATGATTCCTTATTTGACAAAGTGCCCTATTTCTTTGTTAAAATTTGTGCCGATTACTATTGTATATATATATATATATCTACAAGACACGATTACCTTTTATAGCTTGCTGGCTGAGCTATAAAAGCTATAAGTTATAAAGCAAATGGTTAAAGATGCGACGTGTATCATTGGTTGCGTCGATGGAGGCGTAAAAATCGCTTTGAAACGAATACCGTCACTTCGCGGAGTCTATTATGAAGTTCATAAACGCAGCGAATCAAATACACGGACTATTACCATAAATACATGCACATGCGGATACGTATGTAAGCGTACGGACACAGTTTGTGTGTGAATAAAATCCATAACAAAGGAAACAAAAATACAATACAAAGGTGTGCCGGTTAAGTCTTGTGTGAGCGCGCGCGCGTTGTGTCTGCATATTATAATGTTGGATAAAATAAAAGTCACTTGCGCCTAGACTAACGTGCCGGACCACCATAAGAAAAGTTCACCTGCCGCAGTAATAAATTATAGGTGAATCACACCCCGCCTCGTACATTCAAGGAATTGTTTTTATATCTGCGTTTCTATTAATAGATTTCAGTCATCTAGGCTGTCAAGACACCCACGGACCGACCGTAAATTTATAAATGAGTTGACAGAGGCCAGACAGAGCTGTCGATATTCAAATACACTTGTACAAAGTAAATTTTTAGTAGACGGGATTCAGATACGAGGCGCCAGTGTAAATCCAGTTCCTTCATATACGCCGAAAGGAAAAAGAAAGATTATGCCAGCGTTGAAATCTGTTTATTATACCTTACGCACCATGTTTCTATAAATATTCTATATGCAGATTCTGAAATAGTTTGCGCCATATCTCTTTTAGTTTTCAAGTTATAAAGTACTAACATATTTCGTATATAATTTATTTATGACAATGCAGAATAAAAAGTACAGAAAATATGATTGCAAAGAAATTCCTAAATTTATCAACTCACGCGTCAACACACAAAATTGTTCCATGCAGCTTCCATTAGGTTGTTTTGAGTGGAACAAAAATCTTGCTGAATTGATACCGTGCTTGGTAACCCAATAATTCTCAATTCGCCATTTGAAGATATTTGCAATGTATAATAGTAAGTAGTTGTTGACGTTATTCCAAATTTATTTTGCGTTTGAGTAGAGTAGCGTCCATTTTGGGATTGTCCTGTAATGGGATTCATGGTGGAACATCGAGACTTCGCCAAAATACAAGCGGTCATATTCTTGTAAAGCACGACTTGTTGATTGGGGTACGTTGCGTTGTTTCCAACTGCAGCTTCAGCATAACAGCTTGCTATCTGAAATTGTAATTACTGGCGTGAAAGCAAATTTTCTGCGATAATTTAAAATGGCGGTAGGTAATTTGTATATAAATAAAACATATGCTTCAAAAGCGGAATGAGAAAATGACCTAGTTACCAAAATATTAGCGTTAATACTTCGTATGCATCTGACATAACCACAGTATCCAGTATCGCAATTCAAACTTATTGTTTTCAACGATCTTTTCAATCTTGGATCTATGCCTGGTGTTGTTGTGGGTGCAAGAGTAGTTGTAACCTAAAATGTGTAAAACATTATGTCTGAAGCAGATCTTTAGCACTGGAATACTTCGACTTCTAGTCAGTTTTAGAAAACAATAATTAATTTTAAAGCTATAAATAATAATAGTAATCTTACCGGTGGTGGTGGAACATTTGGTAAATTAAAGCAGGAGGAATAATTTGTGTTTACTAAATACGTAGTTGCACAATCGACAATAGCAGCTACTGAAGGTTGGTTATTTACGTTAGAAGCGCTCTGGAAACAACCAATACACGCATCCCTAAGCGTGTTATTTGTTCCATTTGCTATATTAGAACACATAACAGTAAACAAATTTGCTAACTGTGTGCTAAAAAATATCAAAAAGAAGTATATGTATCTATGTATGTATTTAGCTACAGAAATTTACACCATTTACCTATAATTCGGGCACTGTATTTGCTTATTTTTGAACACCGTAAAAACATCCTTAAATTAAAGAAAGTTAAAATTATTGCAACTGCATAATTAGTGAACTTACGGTAAATGCAGCCAGTAAAATAACGGCACTAAAGACTGGTCTTACTTTCATTTTAATATGATTTGTACAAATGTGGAAATTCTGTCACTGCTTTTCTATTTATATTTGCAACTATTGTTGGTGTTAATTCGTTGCAACTTCCGTTATAATATTTGTATCAATATGGTGAAATTAGAAGTTCATTGTAATGAATCAGGTCATAACATGTACATAATCGTAATGCATTTATCTACAGAAGTACGTAACGACGGAAACTCTGTATTTTAATATATAAAAAAGAGTTAAATAACTTGTGCCATTGATAACTGTGGATCAATGGAACTTTACTCCGAGTAAATATTTTTCAATTTGATTTACCTTAATGTATTATTTATTTATGGATACCAATTGATCGCTTAATTAAATGTAAAATTAATATAGTCTTAATCATTTAATGGAAATTTATTAACAGTCATGAGTGCAGAATCGATGTGAGTAAATGAGACATGATAAGCGCAGATATAGAAGTTAATGAGTGGATGCGATGGAAACGAACGATGATCTGTTTGTCTACTTTAGGGATCAAATACCTTGAAGTGTAATTATAATGTCGCAGAATAGATAAAACACTAAAATAAAACCTAAAAGTTATGTATTTCTTTTTTTGTTCATGCATCAATGTTCTTTTGGGGAAATATAGTGTAAAATATATATAATATGTGTTTTATTTGTTTGTTTTCTACAATTTATTTGAATTTTGCATTTTTTATTGTCGTTATAGACATATCCTGTCAGGAAATGAAGAAATAAATAATAATAGTTATTATTATTGTATTTCTGTATAGAAGTTATTTCTAATAAAATTTATAAAATAGCTTTCAACACAGTATTCCTTTGATTTCTCGGTTACAGAAACCCCTCTGTTATATTCTCTTTAGAACACAAGCAAAAAATACAAACATTTAAGCAATGTGTTTTCCAAAAACTTCTGACCAACATGTCCACATAATTGAGACGGCATTACATATGGTGCTGTGAGGTAATCACCGACACTATCAGCTGTGTCTTCTACTATGTGTAGCGTGTCGATTTTCGTCCGCCCATATGTGATTATTTCTCATGTTAAACATACCATGTTTTGTGAAATTAGCTTCGTCAGTAAATAACATCCCAGGGGTAAAGGTAGGTTCGTCAACAATGCAATCTAAAAACCACCGACAGAAATTAACACGAGGCCCGAGGTCTATTGGTGTCATCTCTTGCACTTGTTGTAGGTGGTATGGATAATGCAGCTGTTCATGCAAACATCACAACACAGTTGATTGGGAAACACACTTCTTTATGTGCATTTGTACATGAAGTAGCGCTAATTGTACTGGTTGATGGATTTGTATCGTAACGATCCAGCACCATTTCTTCAGTACTTGCCGATCTTACCAATCGCGGATGACCAAAGTCACTGCTAACTTTCAATGTACCACTCTCACATAATCTCTGATAAAGAGCTGTAAACGTGGGAGGTGAAGGATTACGACGGTTGGGATAATTTAATACCTAAAATCGGCTCGCTTCTCTAGCATTGCCCATACATTAAGTGCATTTCTGCTAGTTCTTGATTCGCAAATGCAAATCAAGATCTTGCAGAAATGCACTTAATGAATGGGAAAGTATGAGGCAATGCTAGAGAACCGAGCCGACTTTAGGCATTCAATTACCCCAACTGTCGTTATCCATCCCATCCCACGTTTACAGCTCTTTATCAGAGATTATGTCTTCAATTTTGAAACAGAGTAATGATTATTATCTTATCTCTTAATATTGAACCCTTTCGGACATATGATTATTCAGACTTTTTGCTATATTTTGACGAGTAGTATCTAGTTTTTGTCAAAATGTTTTTGAATCACCTTGTATAACATATTAAATAACAGATTTAAGATGCCGACCCGATGACTGTATAGTGAGGAAATGTTTTTACATCGAAACAGAAAAGACGACAAGGCAGACCTTTGACCACCTGGTTAACAACGGGCCAAAGAAACATGCAAAAACTTGTTGAGGAAGATTTACATCAAAAAGGGGAACGGTGCCTAATGAACTGCGGTGGAACTTTTTTCTCCAAAAACCACAGGGAAAGTAGTGCCTATAGATATATAAAATGTTTTTATTGGTTTATATTTATAGAGATTTGCAGTTAGGTTATTTTAACAAACTAGGTTAAATCAGTAACCGGATTGACAACTAAGCTATAAGTTCCAGCATGCAAAGTAATTGAAATATGCATAATGAGATAAAAATAACTGTTATTCTATGTATAAATACTTGTACTTTACATCTGTAGAGTGCAATGCGCGATCTATAAGAGGTTCTTATTGAAATCGCCTTAATATTACCAAACCAATTACTTATTCATGTTCGACCGTGACAATACAGTTAATATGAACACACGTGAGCATGTCACAAGTGGCAACAGGTAGAGAGAGACTCAAAAGGCAATGAAATCTGTTATTTATTAAGTAAACAGCCGCTAAAATAACACCTGGGGCAACCGCAGGCGCCAGCAATGACCACCACTCGGTGCGGAATAGCATCTAGCGGGAGACGGGAACGACTCGCATCTTTCTAGCTCTCTCGTCGACCCACGCTGCCGCCACTTTCACAATCGCTAATACACCGAGCGACTCCTGAAATAACAACGTTTCTAATTCACACCGGAGCGGTCCAGCGTTCGGCGTCAGATTCACTCCTGCCCGGTTCATTGATGACCGCCTAGCGCCGCTTGCGAAATTTCACATCATTCACACGATCTTGCCTTTCTTTCTTCGAACATAATGGCGCTTTAGCGTTATTTAGTTAGTAGACCTTACAAATATGGCATGTAAATGCTCTCCTTGTGTTCTAATAGGAATCGAATTAAAAGTAGAAAGCTTTGTAGGACGCCAATAATCCGCTTCTAACTAGGTACACGCACATTAGTATTAGATAATTATATGTTGTTGGGAGTTCCGCTTTGTGTAACATAAAATAACATAATGAAAACTATATAAGTACTAATGGTTCTAAGTTCCTTAATGCATAACGTTTATCTTTCCAACAGTCTGTTTTTTATATTAGTACATATGATACATATATATAGCGTTATTCTTGTAGTTTTGTTTATTATACATATTAAGTCGTACCTACTTATTTACACTAGCTTTTAAAATATGAATTAGAAAGTACTTATTTCTATTTTGACAAGAATCTGGATTAGTTATTTCTTAAATTAGTTATTTTATAATAACTATCATTTTTACCGAACGCATTTTCGTGCTGTACTTTTAATTAATTTTTCTTCTTCATCTCTTATCCTCTTATCCCACTAGGGTGTCGGATTGGAGGTCCAATTTTTCCATACTTCACAATTCTTCGCAAGCCTTTTCATCTCTATCATTGATTTTCCTCTACTCGTACCCATTTCTTCAATCTTTTGCATCCATTCTTTTATGGGTCGCCACCTTTTTCTTCCCCGCTCTCCTCCCGATTCCGTTATTTTTCTTATTAAACGACCGAACCATCGTAGCTGTTTCCTCTCCATACATTCCACTATTCCCTCTTGCCTCAGTGAGCCCCTTATTGTTTCATTTGGTATTCTATCATATCTTGTCTCGATTCTTCTTCCTCATAAATAAATCTAAACCAGACAAATCGGGGGATCGAGGTGGCCATGCAACCGGCGCATTCCTTCCTATGCACGAGTTCGGAAATGCTTGATTTAAATGATTTCGTACCGTTATCTGATTTTGCGGTGGTACTCCACAGTGTTAAAACCATTCGAGCTTCCGACGTGTGTAAGGGTCATTTATCTAGCATATCAATCTCGTTCTGCAGAAAGATAACGCTCACCAGTTAATGTACCATCAAAGATGTACGGACCAATAATTGTTGCCAGATACTGCACCAAATATTGAATTCAAAGTTAACTTGCGGTCTCCTCGGTTCAACATGATGCGGTTTCTCTTGCATCCATAAATGTTCGTTATGTCTATTAAACATGCCGCAGTTTGTAAATCGTATTTCGTCCGTTCACAAGACAATTTAAACTGCGGGTCAGCTTCACACATGTTATTAAACCAAGTACAAAACTCAATACGCTTATTGTAATCATAGGGGTGCACTGCTTGTGCTATTGGTAATTTATAGGGATGAAACCTATGCTTCTACAGTACTCGTACAGAACGTTGTGCCGTGCCTGCTTTGTTTGAAATCGATGGACTTTGCATTACATATGCCAATACATTTACCTCTGTCTGTTAACTAATGCCTCTTTCAGTCTTATTTAGGTTACAAAAATATCCGCACTCCCCCAACCTATCATACAATCACTTAAAGGTAGTTAAAAAAAAAATTGTGATATCTCAAAAATTATAGTTTAAATAAAATTTGGGTCTGTCTAATACAGCACATGCCTACCTTAAACCTTCTTCTTTGAACCCATTTTCTAATGTCAATAATAATAGAGCTACAGGCACTAAACGAAATAACAAGAAAATAGTTTTTTCGAGATATCTAGTTAGCCGTACATTTTTCTCCAAAAAAAAAAACAAAACAAAGGGCTCATTCAATTGAACTCGTAAAGCCGCAATTCTTTCCCCATTTGATGGTCTCTATATCTTCGCTAGTTTTGCGAGATCCCCATGCTATGCATCGGAAAAAAGTTCAGCCTGTATACGTAGTTAGATAGTTATGGGAATTGCGACTCATTAAGAGATAGTTTTGTGCTCTATAAACCAAATGTTCTGTCTGTATCTGGTTAAGATTTTACTCCGGAATGACGGTTAGTGTGTCGGTTCTACAGAAAATGTTCTTTGGGTAGGGATACCGACTGTCTGTTTCAGAAAAATGTTACTGTATTTCATACGTATTGAACTTCGATGTCCATTTTAATGTAATGTTAAAATTAGCTTTCCTATTATAAGGGACATGACAGTAGCGTCCATTAATTAACAAAGATATCTCTCTCGATAGAGAATTTCTACAATTTATTGTACCCAACATAATTCCAATAGTATACTGTGGCCTTGTTGATACTTTAACGACGTAATCTAGAATTAATACCAATCTTGATGACCTAAGAGATATTGAATTATGTAATCCAGAGGTCACTTCCTTCGTAGCTTCGATTTTATACTATATACGAATGCTTTACTTCAGTACAGGAAATACTTCGTATATTAAATTTGAACAACCTTCGAAGCATTCCCTTACGTTATATAACAACCCGTAACTATGACGCCATAGATAAAAATAGAATCGCATAATTTTTCTTTCAAACTTCTATGTAATTAGTTTAATGCTTCAACATCGGAAATGACTTTGCATTGCTAAAAATATAGATGAATAAGTTTTACAATTTGAAGGTGCCACTGCCCAATGTCCTAAATCACAGAAGCAGGTCCGTCACAACAACATTATAATTCAATCGGGTGTCGTGATTAACTATGTCGTTAAATTTATCACGAAATTATATTTTAATATTTATGTTAAGTGCGATAGGAGACAGTTTACTGCCTCTTAATTATCACTAAGGCCGTTAATTGGTGAGCGTAGGTGAATGTGCTACCTTGTCCTCTAGCTCTCCCCTTGTATCTTGAGCACGCGTTCGTTTCATTAATACCTATTCAGAATATCATTCAGAACTAAATGTTTATTACTATACAGTCTCCCCCACTTCATACCTATTTTTGATTCAACCTTTTCTTGAAATATAAGTGGGTGTACCTTATTATAAATCCTACAGCGTTAGAGGTCATTTATGTAACGACATTGAATATATTAGAAATCTGTTACAATCAGAATACAAGAAATAGGAATACTGAGAAACATTGTTGGTAGAAATTCCGCTAATTTAGTTTTATCATCATTTTTAGGTAAACAATTAATCAATATTTATCTTAACTCCAAATTTCAGAACGTTTTGTTTAAGTTGTCTGAGCGAATGTTATCTAATAGAACTATTCATGTAATGCTCGTTAAGCTTTCGAATTACATTCCATGAAATATTTTATATCCAGGGATTATATATTTTGCGAAAATGTCAAGAGAGAATCTGAAAAGCCAGAATTTCTGTCACCACTTGAAATTTAATTACATCCACTAAAAATAATACTTAATTGTTCCGAAATTTCATGGTTCCTTAATGCGGTGTAAATAAGCCCAGTATTCGAAAATTTATGTTTAAGGTATTTTTTAAACACCTTAAGCATAACAATCTTTAACGATTTTGTAATTTGATCACAGAACAACGTGCGATTTTCCTTAGTTATATTGGAATTTTATTCCCCATGAGTGCATAAGCAATTAGTTGCAATTTGCATTTTATAAATTGTGGAAATCTTGAACGGTTCCAATGTATAAGTGAATATTGTGCACCTGTAACAGTGCGAAACACGAGAGAAGCCATTACCAGGCATAAAAAGTGGACATTTGAGGTTGTTGTTAAAAGTGAAATACTTGTATGTCGTTGAACGAACGGCAATGTATTTAAATATCTAAAAATCATTGATCGTTATCTTATCTTTGATCCGATCTTACAGAGCCATACGAGGGTAGTCATTAAAGCGACGAAATGTTTGCACCCAATTAACACCTTTCACTGCAGTACCAGTATGCAAATGTTCTTTAAAAAATTGCTGTTGAATATATATTTTAATCTACGTATAGTTTAACAAAATTTACTAAACGTTTGAAGAACGATTATATTCGCTGAAAGTCTTAGTACTTGTATCTGAGTAGTTGTGGATATGTTATCTTCAACCAGCAATATCGTTTTGGGGAGCTTACTTTTCCCTCGGAAACGCAGATCAAATTGCACTAATAGATGTGATTTTTTTTTGTCTGGGAATTTAGACCGTTCTGTCATCCATAATACGATATGCCTTTTATAGACGTTATAAACGTAATTTATATCGCATAAAATGCCCACTCGAAACGGGAATATGGAAGAAAATAATATCTTTCGTATTGAATACAATCGATGCGTAAATTATACAAATAACTTAAAATTTATTTAAGTACTAGGGACGTATACTTCACAAAGTAGGGAGATGAAATGAAAAAAAAAAATGGGGAAGACGGATTTATAACTAATCATTTATTGACTTTCCAAAATCTTTAATTAAATAATTTCCGATTTTCTACAATGACAAAATACTTCTAATACTTTTCAGACTTATGTAAATGCACAAATATTATTTCAATAGTTTCCATTGTTCTCCCGATATTATTCATTTTCCGGGCGGTTCGAATCTTTCAATTTTTGGACTCGGCAATCTTGACGTATGATGACCTCGATGTTCTTCTTCCTCCCGAATACCCGATTTATTAATTTATGGTTTTTTCGAAACTCCTTTTCTGTGTACTGTTTGTTACTTAACATTTATGTCGCATAAATGTTACGTAACGTGCATTGCAAACAAGTTTTTAATTCTGGTTTTAAATGTTGACATGTTTTTAAAATGTTTGTGTAACGTCCTAAATAAGCCAAAAAGTTTCAATAACAATGACCAATTTTTTAAACATCTAATTTCAAGAGTGCTGCACCCTATAATTTAAGAAATTGAAATATTTCATTACGTGTTATTTATACAAATGTGCAGAACCAACTGTCTGAGAATGGAGAAATAAAATCTCGGAATTAACTTACTTTAATCGAGAAAATAGTTGGTATAATCCTAATGTGGTTACATATAAATTGAGTAGCTAATTATCGTGGACTATATGAAAACTGTCAGGTTTTCGTACATCTATTGCTGTGGGATTCGGAAGGGAATAGGTGCAGAATAAAGTATTTGAAGTAAAAATTATTCTGGTTATGATATTGGTGGGATAATTGCTATGCCTTCCGTGAATGAAGGGGGCAATAATAATATAAATGTCATGTAACTTTACCGGTAATATGCGCATTCATTAAAGAGTTATTGTAACCGAGTTAATGGACTACCATAATTATATATTACAAGATTTACAGATTCATAAGATTGCAGTGTATCTAAATAGTAAATACTTTCTTTTTGTGCTTATTCCAACCACTATTAACGCCTAGAGTTACTAAACATTACTTTTTGGCAACGAATAAAGAGTGGGTTTAAATGTATTGAAATAAGAACGTATTTACGTGTAAAGTGCGATTCAACCAAAAGTGAATGACCAACAAAGTTAGTATAACACGGAATAGCTATTATGAAAAGCATTACTAAAGCTCATACACAACATATACCGTAATATCATTTAGACAAACACGAGCATTTCTGCATTGAAAAGCCATTAAATTGCTACGAAACAAAGAGGTGCATGTGTATATGTGACACAATATTTCGCCGTCTACATACGTGTTTATGTGTGTTAGTGTTAGCTGTGTGCCACCGGAGTGTACAAACACACACAGGTGGTGACGTCACACAGGAAGTGCCGGCCCACGCCGTGAGGAGCGGCCCGTGCCAATGCCGCGGCCCACCAGCTACCACCAACAACAATAACAGTTGCCCGCTTAAAGTTGAGCGCAGACAATGAATGCACCTTTCAAAGAGCGGTCGTATTTATGATACGCGTCAGGAACGCGTTGTACTCTGATACCACTCAATAAATATGATCTCGTTTACTGGTATTAAATTTTATCGGGAATAATCCGATAAAAGTGGTTTTAGTAATTTTTCCACGAATGCTTTTGTATCGTGGAAACAACTACACAAAATTACATACCAAGTGAAATCCACTACAGATATTTTATTGCTACGGTCAGGTTTACCTCATTACATCTTTTGGAGAGTCATTATGTATAATACTAGTACCTAGAAATATTTTATAATTAAACAAACAATTTGCAGTGCTTATATAATAAGCCAATATACCTGACTCCCGTATTTACATACATCATGAAAATATGAACAATATAGAGAATACGGTAAGTGTAAAGGGAAGTCAATCAAATTCTTAAAGAAATAATTGCTGGAAGAAAGTTTTTAAATAAATAATTGACAAGTCAAGTTAAAGAATATCAGAGCCCAATACACACTCTGAAACCAGAAAGAGGAAATAGAACAATAAGATAACTTTTACGGGTCCATTTTCTGGTATCCAAAATCACTGCAACACGATAGAACTGGAACCTGTGAAGCAGGTATCCACGGAGTACTCACAGGTGGCAAAGAAAGTGGAGAATGTGGAAAAAATAAAATGGGCTGTCAACTCATTCAAACTCTATAAACCGCCAGCACCGGATTGCATTTATCCAATAATGATACAGAAAGGCTCGGACCTTCCGTTGTAGGCAAACTCTCTGTGACCAATAAGTCTAATGTCATTCCTATTTAAGACTCTGGAAAAACTGTTAGATAGACATATTAGAAATGACGTATTATCATACCCACCAATACATCAAGGCCAACATGCGTATCAGGGGGCAAATCAACAGAGGCAGCTCTTCACCAGTTAGTGGAGAGAGCTGAGGTCCCTTGAAAATAAGGAGGTGTTTTTGTGCAGCTTCCTAGACATAGAAGTAGCCTTCGATAATACCTCCGTAACATCTACCTCCCTAGCGTGGAGGAAGAAAGAGATCGCCGAAACAAGCCGCAGATGGTTAGACTGCACATTAAGTTACATAGCCATTGTGCGGGAGATTTGAACGGCTGGAGTGGATGTCCACAGGTTGTGGTTTTATCTCCACTGCTGTGGAACCTAGTCATCGACTAGCTGCTAAGTAAATTGGATCAAGAGGTCTATAAAACTTTGGGATACACGGATGATCCTGTCATTCCCATCCAAGAAAAATTTAACAACGTAGTACGGGACAGAATGCAGAACGCACTACTGGCTGTACAAAAATGGATGGAGGGAGAAGGACTTAAAATAAGTCCTTCCAAGACCACCACAATGGCATTCACAAGAAGGGGGAAGCTGGACGGTCTTGTACCGTTAAACTCATGAGGGTAGAAATAAAGTTTTCTTAGTAAGCAAAATACCTTGATGTCATTCTTGACCCAAAGCTTACTTGCCACAGACAGATTCCCAGGGACTAAAACAAGGAATGATGTACTGGACGTATCTCACTGTGGTTAGACCCATGATTACTTATGCATCCTTGAT
Source organism: Osmoderma eremita (assembly GCA_031763485.1). Lineage (NCBI taxonomy): Eukaryota > Metazoa > Arthropoda > Insecta > Coleoptera > Scarabaeidae > Osmoderma > Osmoderma eremita. Next base: position 13,198 of record JARFOC010036113.1, read on the forward strand.
ATGGTGGACAAAAGTGCATCATCCAGGTGGTGATAATGAGGCAGGCGAGAATGGGCTATTTCCGATTACAAGTATCCCAGAGCTACAAGATTTGTTGAAATACGGCAAAATAAGATTGGCAATCATTGGAGAGGAAATCTATTGGGGATGATATCAGGCCACACGACAGCCATATATCTTTTTAACAGAAATTTAGAGAGGTGATCAGGGATCGGAAAATCTGGAAAGAGCCAACAGACAGCGACAAGCTCAGTAAGTTTACTTGGTTTTCAGAGGGGTCAAAGACCGAGCATGGGTCTGCAGTTGGAATATATATAGTGAGGTGGGAGTCACGAAAATCACCATCCCACTTGGAAAATATACCACTGTGACTAAAGCAAGCCTGAACGCTATATTGCATAGCGTTATGGAAAAAAAATAAGAGGACATATAGAAATAAGCGGATCTATACTGCAAGGGCCAGTAAGATGAGACTGATGGCATTATGGAACCTAAAGTGACATCAGCACCGACTTGGGAAAGTATATGGGGACTAAATGTGCTCGCGGAACGCAGTAAAGTTACTTTGCTGTTGGTCCCTGGATATTCAGGAGTTGCAGGCAATGAAGAAGCAGATGAGCTAGCGAAAAAAAGATTATCGACTTCATACGTAGGGTCAGAACCTGCCCTGGGAGTGTCGAAAAACGCAGTACGAGTGCAAACAAGAAAGTGGGAAAAAATTTAAAAAATACAAGGGATACTGGGACACTATGGCCAGGCAAAGACATGTCAAAATTTGCATTAAGGAGCCATCAATTAAGAGAACTAAAGAATTATTAAATCCTAGCAGGAATTAGTTTCATATAGTAGGTCCCCCAACGGGACATATACCTACAGAAGGACACCTACAGAATTGATATTGAGGACCCAAACTGCAGACTGCGTGAAGGGTCAACAGAGATTGCATCATTTTATTGTGTGAATGTAAGATCTTAAAAGTCAGCGAATCTTTGGTAAAAAACTACTCATACAAACCGGCCAAGGACCTATATTGACTGGTATAGAGTACAAGAATATGAGAATGGCAAATATACTGCATGAGTACAAGAGATTAACTATAAAAAACCAAGAGACTGAAGTGCTTCCGGCGACCTAGGTCAGACGGGTCCCACAAAAAAAAAGGTATATATAAATTTGTAAAATTATTATGTCATACACATGGCAAATTATTTGTGTATCAATATAATCCATTCACTAGAAATCAGACAGTAACATATTCCTAGACTTTAAACCATAGAAATTATGTGCGTTTGTTCATATCTTACGTATAAGTATTTATATAACATTTAATTACTATAAAAGTATGAATATACCCACGCATACGTTTTGTTTATTACATGTACCTAATTGGCATGCATATAAATGCAAGCCTACCTGAATTTAAAATAAATGCGTATAGGTATTTATATTTTTAATACTATTACATGCAACAATTTTTTGGAGCATTGGTTGATATTCCAATGTTTTAAACGCAAAAACTGAATATATAAGCAGCTTAATACCGTTCGAACACGTGCATTCTCATTTTATAAACGCTCCAAACAGTAATAGTAATAATCTATAGAAATAAGACGTGGGCGGCCCTATAGTCGGCAGTTAAAATCGTTACGTCATAATTAAATTCGAAATGTCAAGCGCTCGTAATTGCACTCTTTCGAAATTCATTGATGAGGTCCAATCGCGTGCCTGACACGAACACGTTAGAAATTATTATAATTTTATGAATGAACTCGAAAGTTTTGCGTAGGCTCGCATACGACAACGTTAGCCTTAAGTTTCGTAACTTTTTGAAATCTCTCGTCATCATCGGCGTTCCGTTTTCCATTCAGTTTTTCCGTTCGACGATCACTGGGAGAACGGTGTCAAATACTTTATTAATTTATGCCAGTCGATATAGGAAACGTTCTTGTAACGTCATATGATTTGTTGAAATTAAAAGCCATTCATTATAACGTAAACACGCTTTAAGTTTGTCGTGAATGTAGTTAATAGAGAATATCTATTTGTTTCACGATGTTTAGAAGACAATAAAATACATATTCTATAGTTTCCGTTGCTTTCCGTTTTCTTAATGTGCATGAATGAATAATGAGCAGTATGGAAGAATAAACCATGAATACCCCTTTTTGAATACTACAAGGAAAGCATTTATAAATATATCCACATAAATTTGCCAAGGTTTGTCAAAGCTTCCCGAGCCGTGTGTGCTATAGCATCATCTTGTTGAAAGTGCCCTTCACTGGGAAGGACGCACATAACAATATCGTGTAATTGGTCAATAAATTGTTGATGAAAAGATGTTGTGAAAGATAGGACCATCGTATTAATACGTGGGCTCAGAACCTGCTCTAGGAGTGTCTAAAAACAAAGTACGAGGGCAGGTACGATAATGGGTCCTAGAACAACACACAGAATTCTGGTAAAATACACCCAGGCAAGTTTCGTGGCAAAACCTTTATTGAGGAGCCATCAGAAAAGAAGGGTGACGAACTACTAAATCTTTTAGGAATCACCTGCGTACAGGAATATTGATACCAACCCGCCAAGGACTTGCAGAGGTTAGTACAGGGCTCAAGGATTTGGGAATAGGTGCTATAGTAAATGGGTAGAAAAAATGGCAGATAAATACAAAAAGCCAAGAGGTCGAAGTGTTCCCGTATGTCAGACGGCTCCAATAAGGGAAAAAAATACGTTGTCTTGATAACACAACCTAAACACAAAATTTTTATCAGATGCAAACTACTATCCCCGCAAATTCTTGTATACAACAATGATGACACCTCCCCTGAAAACAAAGGCATAAAGAATATAAAGTATATGTATAAAGCATATAGCAGACTCTATATGTTTATATGCAGATGATACTTCTCTGATAACAAAAGGTCTAGCCAAGGACAACTTATGCCATAAGGCAGATACAATGTTATTTGAAGCTAATTGGTGGTTTGCTTCAAATAAGCTGAAACTCAATATCGATAAAACGCAACACCTAGACTTTACACTTAGCAAGAGAGAAGTGCCTAACGAAATGAAGCTTTCAGGGGTGTATATAGACAGCAAGATAACATGGTCCATGCATGTAGGTCAATTTCTACAAAAAAATCGCTACTTACCAAGCAACAAAAATGGCATACTTCGCTAATTTCCACATTGTGGCGACTTATGGGATTCAACTTTGGGGTATGTCTTCGAAGGCTATGCACATATTTCCCTTACAAAAGCGCGCTGTGAGAATTGTGTGCGATCTGAAGAAAACTGATTCATGCAAAGATGTCTTTATAAACGCACAAATACGAACTTTGCCTGGGCCATATATTCTCACTATCGCGAATTATGCCCAGAAAAAGCGAAATAGTTTTACCCGTATATTGTGATACCAGAAGTAAGACGGATTTACGAGTTCCATATCACAAAACACAAACAACACAGAAGTATGGTGGCTTCTGGGGTAGAAGAATTTACAATAAATTACCCCAAAATATGAAGTGCCTTCCAAAGGTCAATTCGATGTAAGATTGAACTAAAGTGTAGCATAATTTAGTATGTGTTTATTTGTTACTGATGTTTATATACTATGTTCCTGTATTATACTTTCTATATAATCTTACAATTGTGTATATATTTTTCAAATATGTTATATTGTGTTCTGTACGATTTATACAAATGTACTAAACGTTGACGTTTCATGTAATATTACACTGAATAAATACATATCTATCTATCTATATCTCTATCCAGAAAATTATGGGCATAATCTGTCCATTCCCAATAATGTTGCCCATTCACATATCCAGATAAGCGAAACTATCTCCGATTAGACATAGATGGTAGTTTATTTAAATTTTCAATGAATCACTGTCAATATTAATCGTGCTTTAGAACTTTATGATGTAATTCTAGAAGACAATTGAAATATTTAATATTCAATATTTGGTACACTAAATAAAACCTTTCTAGCCAATTTACTAGGCTTTCCTTCTATAAGGTTACAGACATCATCAACAACATTATTAGTTAAAGCAGCCGGTCTTATTTATCATTATTATACAAGATTACCCATTTGTTGCACATCCCTGCTAATCTTCATTTTTTGTGTGTACATTATGCCTCAATAATAATAAAGGCCCCGAAAATGATTTTCTAAAACTATATTTAAGGATTAACAAGTACTACGTCACGTACAGAATTCGAAATAAGCAATTTGTAATGTTGCATTGCACTTAATTGGATATTTCATCTCTTTCTATCATGCTGGGTTTACTTACGTGTTCACGCGTATAAATGCCTTTCCAATTCAAACTGGAAGCGTCTTTACTTAATAGTATTCAACGAGATACAACAATTAGTCCAGAATTTCACAATATGTCTGGTGTACAGTCGCCACTGCTGTCGTCAAGCTAACAGTCAATAGGTTTTCTAATCACCTTCATTAGAATAGATAATATCTAACACGCATATATAAAAAGTAAAAAAGATCCAGATCTTTTGATAGGACCTAGAACCGATGGCGATCTTATCGTACAGATTTAATTTAGGTTGTACATAAGACGAATGTGGTCGTATACGCAGTTGAATTACTTCAAAGAAATAAACAAATAACGCTTTTGCGTGGCGGTTAATTAATGTTTATGAGAACTTATTTGGAGACTAATTGGAAGTTATCTTCCAGTAAAGTTTAATGCTGTACTAATTGATGACAGTTTATAACTTATTAGGTATATCGGTCCTCCTTCTAACCAGCCATTAAATAATGATTAACGCGCATCCCTTTTTATTAGAGATAAAAAAAATTGGAGCCAATTGAGATCGGTATTGAGATTTTTGCGGGGGATGGACATTGTCATTAGTGGAAGTATAAACTCTCAAGTACATATCGCAATTGCGTATGTTTGCATTGGCGACCCGAGAATTACTGTTGCGTGTCTTAGAAGCATTAAAGGACACGCGAAGACTATTTAATTTTAAGTTAATGCCGTTGATTAAGTTACACTTTTTCTTGGTATTTGATTAAACGGTCAAAATTTATCGTTTACATGACGCATTCGGCACCTCTTTAGTAAAGAGACAAGGAGACTCTTTTGCGAATATATAAATCTTAATCTGACACGATCGTATTTTACGATGCTGTTCGTATTGTATGTCGGTGGACACTTCTTCTTTTCTTTTTGAAGTTAATTCACTGAAAATACAATACTAAAAATTGTATTGAAATTCGATAAAAAAAATTTTCGATTGTGGGTGGATCTTTCTGTTGTTTACAACACAATGTATGGGTTTCGAAACCGTCGAGCATACAGCGAGAAAAGAATATTGTTGTTGTTAACAAATTAACCAGAATTTGGGTAATTTTTGCGTAATTGTGTAAAAACAACTTATTGTTCTCAGTGTAAGTTTTGAATACTTATAAATCGAAATATATCAGACTCTTTACTACTAGTTTGTTTTTAAAATAAGAGGAGCTAATGAAAAAGCCGCATTTACACTGCAAATATTACCAGATAAAGTACTAGATAATTCTGGCGGTAAATTTGAAATATTTGTAAAGCCTGTAAATGTCACATATCTGTGTTAGAAGCAAAGGCAAAAGAAAATGACCATTAATTCCAGTTTAATGTTCATGAGCCAAGTTGTTGGTTAAAAAGTTTGATTTATTTAAAAAAATATAGAAGTATGACTCGTATGTAAATAAAAATTGCAGTTAATAAATTTTGGTCTTTGTAGGCAGTTCTGCATGATTCGGAAATGTAATAGCAAGTACTAAACTGTGGGATAGCTGTAAATGGGACTAAGAGCTTTATTTTATTGGCAATATATTTCATAATATAATTTAATAATAACATAATCTTTTACATAATCTCCACATAACCACATAACACATAATAATGGCTAACTTACTGACTCCTTATTCTCTACTCTAAGTCTGAAATGTCTGATAAACTATCACTGTCACTATCGGCACCAACAGAAACAATAAATAGTTCAATTAGATCAACTGCAATTCCATCTAATGCGCATATTCTTGTTTCTTGTCGAATTACATGCTCAACACAAGTTCTCCAATTAACATTTTGAATATTTTATATAGCTTGTAATTAAAGTTCCCTTCACTTCTCCCAATTTAAATGCATTGTTCTTGGATGCCACTTCATTTTTTGGTTTTGCCCATATCAAGTCCACAATGATACCGTTCCTTTTCATGTACTTGAAGTTAATTTGCTTCGTGAATTTGTGCAGTGAAGAACGCCACATTTGTGGTAAATCAGGATGTTTCTTGATTTCAATCAAAATTTTGTTCATAGTAGGTAATTCGTTCTTGTAGAAGAAAGCATGCACAATTTGCCGCACAGACTGTTTATCTGCTTCATCATATGTGGCAACAATACCAGTTCGTCCTTCCCTGTGTTTTGATGGTGGAACTGTGCCAGTTTCATTATACTCCTTTACGATCCGGTACACTGTTGATTTTGCAACTCCTAAAAGCCGAAAATTATAAAATTGCAATTGCAATATTAAAACTGTCAAAATTTACCAATGGTGTTGCAAATTTTAGAAATGATAGCAGTTTTTCTAAGATTTACCTAATCAGTTCGCAGCTGCTTATACATATTTAGAATACACTGCTTTTCAGCTACTGATAAATGTTCCAAATCTAAACGTTTGCGTTGTTTTGGAGACGAATATGATAGTCAGCTCGTCGGTTTAGTATCCATATTAAGAACAGGAACGTACATATATACCTACTGACTATTTGAGTCAACCGTTTAACACCCATGTGTCAAATTTATTGTAATATTGGCATTTTGTTTGTGTTAACCTATCTGAGAAACAACCAATCGTAGATGCAGGTATTAACGCGTAGAATTTAAAACGCTCCTTCTAGTTTAAAAACAGACTATGAGTTGAGCACTTAAAGAAAGTCTGATTCCATTACAAAAAATATAAGCGAAATATTCTATCAAAAATTAAAAGAAGTTATAGACCAAAGTGCAACAAATAAGAATCGTTTTAAGAGATAATTTTTTTTCATTTTGAATTATATAGGCACGTGTTTCTCCGCTCATTCTGCGATTTATTACACATTAATCATCCAGTACTAATCCCAGGCGTTTGTATCTGTTTGCCAATGGTACATTTATTGAAGATACTAATTAGTAAATAAATATAAACATAAAAAATATATTGTTGTTTGCCTTCTGACAGTATGTTATATCACACAAACGTAATGTATGAAATAAACTTTTACCCAGCGCGGATTACCCGTCCTACGCACTTTGATGTACTAAATCACTAAGACCACAAATGACTGGTAAATGTTAAAATTACTACACGCTAGAGTGGGTAGAAATTACATAAGGTTTTTTGCGATTACTTTCAATTTTACTTATCTCGGTCTAGTATAGGATATGAAAATATGCTAGAGGTAGCTGCATATGTAACGGTAAATACTTACAAACAAAAATAGAAAGGTCTTACCTGTGCCTAAGAATATCTGTATACACGTTGAGCCTAGATTGTACCATTTAAATGTGGAAATATGCGTAATATATGTTTTGTGGGTGAATGTTTAATAAGCAACGTTATTCCATTAACGTATGTAGGTGTTACCGTGTCACGCGTCTAAGAGATTAAAATGTGTGAAAGTCATGGAAAGGTAAAGGCGCTACAACAACATTCGTACAGCTATAATGACATATAGTCTGTGTTAAAGAACATGTATTAATTAAACCTAAGAAAGGTAACTAAAAATAAACGAACTCAAAATAGTTAACTGATAACCTATTAGAAACCTACTGCTTACTGATTAGCGCTTAATACGTGTTCCTTCAAATTACCTCGATTGTACCTTAAATTTAATTTTTTCGGACAGTTCTGGACAGCCGAATCGCGTAGAACTATAACTAGCTTGGTATAGTTAGTCATATATGCCCAGTACACATTGCAGCTCGCTATACCCTCTGGTTCGGTCTCTATGCTCTTTCAAAATTCCTCGATTGCCGCTTAATACGGGTGTGTAATCTACAATTATAGATAATAATAACAAAAAAAACTACAAAGGATTGCAGTAAAATGTGCGTTTTTTTGCGGTAATATTTCAAGAATATATTGGGTTCATCAGCCTCTAGAAAGAAGAGTCAAAGATCTCGTAGTTATATCATATCTGAAGTGTCGTCAGTGCTTGCGGTTGTACGTCAAATACTAAAATGTTTAAGTGTCGGCATAATGATTTGTTCAAGTCCACGCAAAGATAAGAAATGTCAGAATTATCTATGTCTAAGAGATTTGCATTAATTAATGCATTAATGTCTGTACCTGATATATTGTAATGAAAATGGGATAAAAAAGTACATTTCCGATTACTACATCAACGTGTAGTTGACGGGAAACTACTTAGTGCTCACTTAATGCACCTACGTTCGTGCTAGTGCTAGGAGTCGAGTTATGAGGGTTCGCTATTTCGACAATGACAAAACGGCTCCTTTTGTGGTTTGGCGCACCTCCCGTTATTCGATCCTGTTCATTATACGATGAATCTCAAGAGCGGGAAGCTGCTTGGGCGTGTACTTGTTTTGAACTTCGTGCTGGTGGAGTCGAGTTATAAGGGTTCGCTATTTCGGCACTGGCAAATTTGTTTGATTATATGCAATCCGAAGGAAAATTGTCGTTTTATGTGAATATAATAAATTGAATTACAGAAAGCTTTTGACTAAGGATCAATTGATAAAGGCATGTAAAAATGAAAATAAAAAATTCCCTTATCACCTTGTTGGGTGAAGAACTCCAGATACGTATTTCGGCAACTAAGTTGCCATCCTCAGCAGAATCTACAAAGGAAGATAATGTTAGACCCGGCATTCCGGGTGATCTAAACCACACAGAATACCACTTAAATAACACTGATAAAGGCATGCACATACATTGGAAAAACTGGATTTTTTCGAGCATAGTTCAGTCCTGTCTGTGCAAACGATATTTGTTACACAAAATAAGAAGTATGTCATAACATTCAGTGGTTACATATATGAAGTAAAAACATTAATTTACAATCATTTCTGTTTAAATAAAAAAAGAAATTGAACTACTTATAGGTACCCATTGAATGGTTTCTTAATTATGGATAGTAGTGTATATTATTCTACTAATGCAATCACTTCTCATTGATAATATAGGTAAATCGACACGATTAATTAAATCTAAATAACTGGTGCATGCGTAAAATAACTGTAGTCACCCACGCACCGTTTGGAGAACGGAGTAGCCTTCTCCAACCTTGTCCTTTTTGCTGTCGCAAGTGTATAAGCGTCGGTCTCGTCTGTTAGATCTGTTTTGCCATATAAGGAAATTTACAATGATACCCAGAGAGCGAGAACGCTCGTGTCAAGTTCGCCTCCAATGGAAGTGTTTTGATGTCCAACCCATACACGGTGACGTTAGGCTTCTATTAATAGTAATGTGATCTAAATGCCCACATTTGAATAAATGAATAAGTAATTGGCTTCTGTTTGTACATTGTAAATTATAAATAACTTTATTTACAATATTATTAGTATAATAAAATCGTTGATTTAAAAAAAAGTGCTCTTGTTCTTGTACTGTGTACAATTTAAAACAAATTTGTACGGGTGTAAAAGACTTTCAGGTTAGATAAAAGTGGTTGAATTTGAACTAAAAAAGATATTGAAGCAGCAACTTCAGACGCATCGATCATATTTGGGCATATTGCAGTACGTCATACGTATTGGACAATTCTTTTCTAACGGAATGTTCCATGTGTGGACGACAATTTTTTGTGTTGTGCATTCATATATAAAAATATTAGGTGATGTATTCCTTGTATTCCTGAGTGATTTTACCATGTTTCACTCTGGAGGAAATATGGATATGGTAAATTGACCAAGAGTAAAAGCTGAAGGAAGATCAAAAGTGTAAGTGTAAAATATGCCAAACCATAAAAAATCCCTAAATTTTATGTGTAATGAATATAAAGATCTCCAGGTACATTTAAAGATAGGAAATAATAAACGAAGATTAAAACATACATGCCTGTTAAGTGTTATTATAATTCTTATCTAACCACTATCTAAAACATTCCTACTGTAGATTTTATCTTTAAAAGCCATCCAATCTTTGTGCGTGTACAACTTAAAGGTGTTTCAGTTAGATATAGATACAGCTAGTTCGCAAATGATTTCAGTCACGTATCCTTGAACTATATTTATGGATACATAAACCTCCATTTAAGGAGACGGATATTAACACTTTATTGCCTATTGGGACAGCTCCGGTTAATTAACCCATCAACGGAACGCTAATCGATATAATAGGCAGACATAATTGATAAATTATGATAAATAATTTTCCAGCGGTAGGTGTTCGCGAATGGATTCCCTTCCTAATACGGTAAATAAAAGATGTACCAAATAGAAATTATGTAACGTCTGGGGAGTTAGTATTTATTAGTAGGCAAAGCTCCATTCAACAACTTTAAATAGATATGTACGTACAATCGTTCATTTCTAATGCAAATTATGGCAATTTAAATCTATCTTTTTAAACATACGTCTTATACAGCTGTTCAATCTTAAATAGGCTCATGTTGTAAGTAAATTGTAAGTAAATAATATGTTCCTAGAAATGTATGGACACATATGTTCTTCAATGTTGTTATTATTTTGCATACTTTTGTCATTAATTTGATAAAATATTCTAAATAAATATAGCACAGTACAGTAATACAGTAAATATAAGTAAAGCAAAATACACAAATATTCTCTGAAAGGGAATTAATTCCCTCTAATTTTATTAGGAAATTATTAAATTAAAAGTAAAAAAAATGGGAGGCAATAGATACTGGGAACTAGAGGATTTCCACAACACCTAATAAACGCTATAAAGACCCTATACCAGAAGACAGCGATCAAAATTTGACAAATGACGAGGCTTCACAGCCGATACCTATTAACCAAGGGGTCCGACAGGGTTGGTGTCTCTCCCCAATATTATTTAACATATATATGAACGAAGTAATTAGGGAATGGAAGCAAATAGCACCTATAGGAATTGTTATGAACAATGCTACTTCCGTAAAGACAATACTATTTGCTGACGATCAAGTAATTCTAGCATAAACGGAGGATGATCTTCAGCGTGCCCTCTTCACTCTTAACAACATTGCAAAACATTACAATCTGGAAATTTCATCTCAGGATACCAAAGTTATGGCTTTTGTGGGGAAATATCCCATAAGATCGAAAATCTATATAAACAATAGTTTGATTAGCCGCTTCAAGTACTTGGGCTGCGACGTTTCGCTCGATGTGGACGGGGATGTACATAACAAACTGGTCACATACCAACGCATGTGTGGTACAATTAGAAGATCGATAGGTAAAATTACACGAATCGAAACGCAACTTAAATTTTATAAAACTATGGCAGTCTATTACACGGCAGCGAATATTGGGTTTTAAAGCATAAAGACCTATTGGATAAAATCCAATCTGAAGAGATGAAATTTTTGAGATCAATAAGAGGATACAACAGAACCGATCATATTCGCAATGAAAGAGTGAGAGAAGAGCTAAATATCTTTGCCATTAATGACAAGGTTCAGGATTACAAAGCAGGATGGGCGGAACATCTGCAGAGGTTGCAGGACAGTCGGATACTGAAGCTGGCAATGGCGTATAGGCCTAGAGGAAGAAGGGACGTGGGAAGACCTAGGACTAGGTGGAAGGCTAGGGCGGAACAGGCCGCACGGCCTAACCCATGAAGATGATGATGATGATGCAATAGATGGGTTTGATACATACATTGTCTTGCAGATTAGTATCGTTTGATCGGCGTTGACATTGAATGATTACCACGAAAATTTTCTAAATTGCCACCGTAGTTTACAATATTTAATACATAAACACACTGTTTCGATTACCCCTCCCACACAAAGCATTGATTAATTCGGGACGACACGTGTTTTTGGAATACGTGGATCCCCATTATCAAGTCGAATAACCGAATGAGCGCAAAAATAACTATAAGTAAAAACATGCACTACTTTTCGCCCTCCCCTTATCTCCTTTACCTATCCCTAATATATGTACAACCTTTTCACATACCCCAAACGCAAAAATTGTTAGAAGGGCCCCCGCGACAAAAATAAATTTTTAATATTACCTTTTCATAAAATAACGAAAGGAATTAGCCGAGTTGTAGAAAACGAGAATATGGAAATCGGTTATAAATCGTCGAACACACTTCGTAACATATTAAAATTGAATTTAGTATTGCTACCGCCGCTCCGTCTATGTGTGGATGCTGGTATTTCGCCGTATCACGGCTCGTCAGCACACTTATGACCAGAGGCAGGTAGCAATTCTTAAGTCGAACGCTTCATTTTGCTTCATTTTTCGCAGTATGACAGGCGCGTTTATCGTCGTGTAAAGGCCACGGAAAAACCGATAAACATATTAAAACTGAATTATTATATATTGAATTATAATATGTTTGTCGGGTTTTCCGTGGTCTTTAGACGACGATAGACGCTCCTGTCATACTGCGAAAAATGAAGCAATAATTATTGTTCGAATTTTTAGTTTTAAAAATGGCAAGAGAGCGTCACACCTTGCAGTGAGAGAATAAATGATTAATTTGTCTCTCATTAGCAACATCATTCATTAACGCTTCGTAACCTTTTAGGAAATCCTAAAGACAAACCGGAAATGAAACAGAAGTTGGGAATTTACAAAATTGCATGTTGAGATTTTGAGAAGGTCTACATTGGACAGACAAAGAGGTCTATTCAAACTAGGTATAAGGAACATATCTCGCACCACCGACATGGGAGAGCAGATATGTCTGGTGTTGCTGAATATGAATATATGGAAAGAACCATATATACATATATATATATATATATATATATATATATATATATATATATAGAGATAATTTATATTATCAATATATATATAGGAGAATTTAAAACTA
>JARFOC010036156.1:0-26201 GCA_031763485.1 Osmoderma eremita
CAAGTATAAAGTATAGATGTAAGCAAGTATTATTCGTGACATCGCAAATTGTAAAATCCGAAATAAATTTGTGATAACTAGTGTCCTGGTTCTATTATTTATTAAACGAAGAAGTGTAAGAAACGCCAGCCCCTACAATTCCGTACAAAATTCCCGAACCGAATTTTATTTTAAATTCTGGAAAAATGAAATTCCGTTGGCGAATCGAATTTTATTTGTAAGAGAATTGAATAATAAAGTTTTTCGAACGAATCAATTTTTTCTAAATTGCGCACCCTGTTATTAAGTTCTAGTTCTGTTTGATTAAATGGTAGTTTTCTTATAAGGAATAGTTTCAATTGAGTTATTTTATTTTACATCACCGATATTTTTTACTCGAGCAAAAGCAATGAAACATTAAAGTTTTTCTTATTCCCATAACAAAATATGCATGTTAATCTAGTCTCGTTCAAAACAATAGAATCTGTGTTTAGTTAATGTTTTTGTTAGTCCCGCCATATTATAATCGATCACCTAAATCAGAGTCCCCAATAGCTACATCGTTTGCTTCCTCCCTGTTTAAACATATTTCCTACCCAATTTGTGTTCACCTACAACGTCATAAATGTTTTATATCTCAAAATGAATGAAATTGACAAAAGGCGTAAATACAACTAATGTCAAATTTGGGTAACCATAAAGATTTAGCATAAATTGTAATACTGATGCTAATTTTATATCATAATCCTATTGTAATTTAAGTAATAAATAATAGCAAATTTCAGATATTTAGCATTTTCTTTTTTCCGACGGACTTCAGAGCAGAGTTCCGCTCATTTCGCTGGTTGATTGAATATAAAGTATTTCGAGGAATTCCAAGGGCATCAACAATGCCCTAAAAATAAAATTGTATACGTAAAACATTCATATACATATGTTTTAATAACGCCCGGGTTTCTTGCTTAAAATACTTCTGCAAATTGAACACTACTTACTGGGAATGAGAACAAACACGTTTGCTTGGTATCTTTTTTTCTAATTATTTAAATAATAAAATTCTAATAAAATTAACTAAACTAAATTGATAGAAATTGTTAGATTCACTTGGAAGGAGTAATAAATTGTTATGAAATTGCTCTTAAAAGTTTACACATTCGAGAATATTTATATAAGAAACTAATTAATGGAATAACCTCAAAATAGCCTGAATAACAGAGAGAATTACAAATGACATTTTGATTTTGGTGGTACATGTGTTTGTAATTAAACAATGACTATTGGAATACAGCCTATCATTTTTCAATTCATTGTGCATTGACCGTATTTGAAACAACTAATTAGACGTTTGTTAGACAGATGATCTTGATTTGCTTATATCTTTATCTCATTCTATTAAATGGAAATTATATGAGATAGATGGAAACAAGGTACCACAGAGAGGTTGCCTGTTCAGTTGAAAGAAATTATTTTCAAAGAAGAAACGAACAGCAATATGAGAAAACATAAACATAATACTACATTGAAGCCACTCCGAATTATAACATTAGGACAAAGGACTTATCTACCCTACCTTTAAAGTTATAAAGACAATATGTCTGAAGAATTGAAATATGTAAACCACTTACGTTTTTGGCAACTATGAATTCTCTCTCTTCTTTAATACAGTTATAAATGTAGATAATGTATACTCTCATATAGTCCCATTAGGAACTAGAATTATAACGGACGTTAATATATATTTCTTTTTTTTTGGAGTTGGAAATAATTTTATTTATTATCATTATAAATATTATTTATTTATATATCTACATATATGAATATTGAAACGGATCTTTTAAACTGCAATATCTTTTAAATTACTATCTCAAAAGGTAAATTTGCACCTCCTATCCATAATGTTCTAAAAGCAGAACCCTAACAAGAAATCTAGCAAATAATAGCAAAGAATGCATAATATAGCTTCCATAAAATTCTTTCGTGGAACATGCGCATATTTAGTTTTTTAAAACAGTCCCTCCTCTAGAGCTTAAACGAACCTATTAAATATTCCCTTCACGTAAAAATTCCAGTTATCATAATGGAGCAAAGCGGAAACCGAATCGTCCCCCGGCCCTATGATTGTCAAGATCATCCAAGCATGTAAAGGAGTGTACATAGATAGGTATACACCAAATGAAGGAATACAGAATACCCAATGTTTATTGTTCGTTTGTTTACGATGCTGAAGTTTATACATACAAGTATTATGTACATCTAATAAACCAATTTTGAATTGAAACTATCTTTCGTGTTTTCTGTTTGTAATATTGTTGAAAACTTAAAGTTTCCAATAAAAGTGTTTCTGTAATATCTTGCACGTCTAGCGAAATAGCATCTTTCAATTCATATAAACCGATCAAATAAACCGATTCGAATAAATTTTGGTTTTCAAATATCCAAATAAAAGTAATCAAGAAGTGTCAAATCTGGTTTTCATGTCGGTAGAATCCTTCCTGTAGTTCCTGGTAATCGAGCTAATTAACAAATTTCACTAACGAACAACTGTAATATCTTCTTTAAAAAAACAGGACCAATTATTTTTGCCTAGAAATTGCGATACAAACTCCTATTTCCACGGAATGTAATTGTGTTTTGTGTAAAACATGAGGATTTTCTGTCACTCAAGTACAATAGTTTTGCGAATTCACATATCCCGATGTTATTGTCTATTTTTGAATTTTCGTTAACCCACTATCAGTATTATACTCTTGACCTGTGAAAACCGAGAAAGATCATGACAACCATAAATGATCCCTCTGTACCATTCAAACATGATAATTTATTTATTTATTTCTGGTTAATTATCCAACAGATACAAAATCCATTTAAAGGTTAACAAAAAAAGTACAGTGCTTGGGTGAATTATAATGGTAAGAATAAAAATACCATTACCACCTTGTTGTGACTCCAGATACGTATTTCGGTAACTAACTTGCCATCCTCAGCAGAATCTCTGAAGGAAAATAATGTTAGAATAGAGGTATAGGAAAATCTCTCACGAATCAGCATACTTCGTTTGTTCTTCCTGTGTGTTCTTATAGCAAGTAGACAGACAAATGCGTATAAGGTTACACTGCTTGCTCTATTGCCAATGGGCCAACTTTACTTTTGCCTGATAGTACGTTAGGAGAGCTTTGCCCCCTTCTTAATCATTTCATTCACTATATCGTCTAACTCGTTTGCTTTGTAATGTTTCAAGTTACTTACCACATTGGTGTACTGTTTTTTTTTATTGATGGTGGGTTTTCTTCACGTACTGTAATGATGTTACGCAGGCTATGCTCGCTTCCTTCCTCTCTATTATTACCTGTCTGAAGTATTTCACCCATTCTTCGCTTTCAATGTTTCTATCTTCGCTTTTTGTCGAACCATTCGTTCTTCTTTTTTTCGTTTGTTCAATCCTCTCGCCTGCATTGAAAGCATTTTTCTTATTATAGTTTCGTGTCCATTGTTACAAACGATTACACCTAATCAAAAATGAGTCCCCACGGCTTGGGCGCGAATTATTACAAATAATTATTACTTTATCAAAAATAATAAAAAATTATCCCCAATAATTGTGCGACAATTATTGCAAATGATTGGTGAGTGGAATGATGATGTTTGTTTGTTTAGGCAAAGAAAATGAGATGATTGTTTGAAAAAAAATAAGTGCTTTAATAATTTCGGTTTGAATTAGTATTGCTTGTGTGTGAAATAATAAAATACAAGCGCGGTAAAACATGCCTATCATCAAATAATCAATTATAATGTATTTTGTAAACAAATGTTGCGGAATCTGGTAACTAAATAAAGTTAAACAACAGAAGTGTCCCTTAAAAACAGTACGAGTTGGGTCACCTCTGATGTTGATGTTGTGAAAAAGTTAGAATACAAGAATTTAGAGCGATACGGGATTTAGAACACCTAGCTGTTTGACCATGTGTGAGTAAGTGAGTCTCGGATGGGCGACTTAGGGGTTCCTGACTTAAAAAATGGGCTTCGAAGCGGTGAAGGTAACACCTAACACGTACCACAAGGTACTTATAACAAACAACAACACCGTCCTATCGTGATCAGACGTAGGCGAATGGTTTGTTCTGTCTCGAAGGGACGGGGACGTGAATTCCGGCAATGCTTTACTGTGTTTGAATGACGGACTAATTACGTATTCACTCGTTCAGAGAATTTGCAATGTAATACCGATTAAAATGATGTCTGACAACACTATATTTAATAAGGAAGGGATTAAATATAATTTAAAAATCGAATAATTAAAATGCATATCTTCTGTATGCACCGCATACATTGTTTACCTGATCCAGGATGTTTGTTGCTAGGGGCAGTTAAAGCGATGACGTATTCGTACTGTCGGCATTTTCGATAATAAATGTAAATCGGTTTATTGCTTATTTCATGGAAGAATTAATGAATGAACCGCAGATGTTGACTAAAATCTACAGGAAAACAATTCTTAAACTTACCCTAAATAAATAGTTACGAAACATCATAAAATAATATTTTAGTATTTTAGAAAAAAATTGTTTTCGGTTACACGGTGAGTGTAACACCATGTCTTTTCAACCCTCCCTCTTTGCTGTTAGCTCTTTTTCTCTCTTCATATTTTTCCACTTTTCTTTAGTTATTTCCATATTCCACCCACGACTTCTTGTTGCCTCGCCCTTCTTGTCTATATATTGTAAGTGCTTCTTCACTATTACTAGATGGTTGTCGGAATCCACATTTGCCCCTCTAAACGATCTAACATCCTATACCATTCGTACTCTCTTTTTGGATACTATCACGTGATCAATTTGGTTGCCCCGAACAATGGGCAACCAAATTGATCACGATTCCGGTGCGGTGTATTCCATGCTACTTTACGGACCTGTTTATGTTTAAATTTCGTACTAACTATAAACATACTTAACTCTATTGTTGGATTACAGACTAAAATGTCTAAAATGATAAGAATAAAATATAAGTTAAATTCAGTGTAAGTAAAAGTGAACTGACTTTGACTTTGAATGTCATATTATAGTTAGGAAAAGAATAAAGCGAAAGCATATTGGATAGAAAAGAAAATATTAAAGTTCACACATGATATAATTTAAACGTGCATATGTACTTACCAAACAATAGGTATAAGTATACCTTCTTAAATATAACTGGATAATATGATGCGTTCAGTATTTAGCAATGTGTATACATTTTTTTTTTAAACACTACAGAACTTTATTCGCTTAATATTGACTATTTAAAGTTATAGAAACGTGAAAACTGTATTTCGATCACTACGAAGTATTACTGAAGCGCGGGAACAAGAAGTATGGGCAAACTGTTGCATAGTAGAGGGAACGCGGCAGAGCGCTGTGGACAGTTTTCGTTACCTATTTACGTGACACAATGGTTGCCAAAAACTAATTCACTGCTCGTCTCGCCCGGTGCACCGGAAGAAATTCCACTTCAAGAAATAAACATACATCCATCTAGTTATAAGTATTTCAGTGCATTTTAAACCTATTTATTATCTATACGATCACGTTGTATACACGTTTTGAAAAAAAATCGATTTCGTATTATCGGTTTCGGAAATAGGCGACTCTCGTTAGGTGTTACATCTCGGCACAACCTCTTATTTATCACTCCAATAAATAGTAATTTTCTTTGTTGTACTTACCGCTTTAGAATTAGAATTTATTTATTAACTCTAGATTATAAAAATATCAATTTCGTCAAGGTAATTAATTAATTATATATACATAGTAAAAAAATATTTTTTGTAAATTACACACTAAACACAGATATACATACAAATTTTTACCGGCGGTGGCCATTACAATTACGATCGGAGGGCAAAAGCAATGCTGGAAACATTTTAGTGAAGTCCTGAAATCCTATCTGGAATCTCGCATCTCCTAAACGTCTAATGATGTTTGGTATGACGTTATAGGCCTTGATGCTTCTATAATAAGAACTGCGTTCGAATACGCCGAATACGGTGGCGCGGTATACTTAAGCTCTGTTCCATCTCACAGTTTGCTGACGGTTCGTGATGACGTAAACCAATCGGACAGCAGATTGGAGTTCTTGAGAACAGAAATATGTTTTCTGATTGGTTCACGTCGTCACGAGCCATCAGCAAACCGTGTGCTGGAACAGAGCTCTAATGTATCGCCGTCTAGTTATTATTCCGATATTTATATCGTTATTTCTTATAAACTGATCTTGGTGCATATGGACAAATAAAACTAATTCATATATGTATATACACGGAAGCGGCAACAAATTTAAATCTTGGAAAAGCGGTTTACAAGGAGTTCCAGCTAGCTTCCTCAAATACAACGAACTATCTTTTTTGCGCCCGGAAAACAGATTCAACGCTCGTACTTGCTGCCTAGAAAATCAAGCCGTATCATAATTTTAAATAAATATAGGCATAATAATAGGGTTTTCAAAACTTGAATATTAACATATTCACGTATATTGACGATAGCATAATAGCATGAGTTTAATGTCTCAATAACAGCATCGCAGTGAGAAACCAAATATAAGAGCAAATCCGTGCTAAATCCGAGAACATTTAATTTGGCGACATTTGGCACAGATTTGATTTTTATTGTAACATAAATGCTTTCACACTTCTTGTGATTAAAATATATCAGCGCAGTTTTGTTATCAATTATCACCAAATCATTACATGTACACCATTCGCTCATTGTATTATTGCATTGACCCGCCAGGACAGATAGACTCAACTGTATCCGAGGTAACAATGCACGAGGTATCGTCAGCATACTGAAACATTGAACCAACTTTAAAGCGGCTGGGCAAATCAATAACGTATATTAAAAATAGTAGGGGTCCCAAAATGGACCCTTGTGGGATCCCTTTCCATATAATGGAGCTAGTCGAAGTATGTTCGCGCTTCACACCACCCTACTTTGCAATTATACTAACATACTGATAACGATCTTCGAGATAAGATGCAATAAGTTTGTGTGCGACTCCACGTACTCCAACGCTGTGCAGTTTAGGAAGAAGAATGCTGTGATTTATATTGTTAAAGGCTTTCGTAAAATCTTAAAATAATCCGAGAGCCCTTTTTGCGCTATCCAAGTCCTGAAGCAGTCTAGTCAGAAACTGATACACCGCCAATTCAGCAGATTTGTTTGGAAGAAATCCGAATTGAGATGCTGGGAGAAGACCGAATGTTTTTAAGAACGATATTAACCTTCTCGAATATTTTAGAAAAAACCAGTAACAGGGCAATTGAACGATAACTTTTAAAATCACACTCATTTCCTTTCGTGAAAATCGGTATAATCGTTAACTTATCTGCGAAAACAGCTTGTACGAACATATTATTTACTATGACGGACAAAGGCTCACGAAAATATATCGACGCGTTTTTAACTATATGACACAGTATTCCATCCCTCTAGGATACAACTGAAACCACATCGAATGAAATATATGATTTGCCTTTGTCTTGTGTGCAGGTGATAGTAGATTTCAATATCGGTACTTGGTGTGAGTACAATATTCGGTATTCGTTAGTATTAATGAATATGTAGCTTAAGAAGGTCTGCTGCTACAAAGTTTGGTTCGTTTAATAACCTTTTCTACATTCATTTTTCGTTTCTCCAGAATATTTATGTGTGACATTAAAAACTTTTACCGTGAATAGCAACTTCTCTACTTTAAGCAAAGCTGCTGGTTTATGTAAATGTATACATTACCTCCATAAAAGGTAACGTTACTCAAGAAAACAGTAGTAATTTCATAATTAATTAGACTTACCTAGCATTTTTATGCGTGAAACATCTACATGGACTAGCGATAAAGATCCTATTACAAAGCGAGCGGATCATTTTGAATTCAGTTTCGAAACATCATAAATCCATGCTAAATACCTTCTGTCACATTTTAAATTTCGTCTGTGGCGTGACTGACGCATCGGATCTGGGCGTTTGTTCCTTTTACGGTAAGTTCTCACCTTTCTAGGACGTGATTTACGCATAAGTTTTGGTAACTTTTTGTTCCTGTACAGGTCTCCATATATCTCAGTATGGAACCTGTATTTTCAAGCGGTTTTTAAATTCTTATGTTTAGAAATACAAACATTGACTGTAATCAGAAATGACACCTGACCATTTAAAGACGAAACTTAGGATGAAGTTTGTAATATTTTTGTTAGCAGTGTGCTTAGCAGCTTCTTTTCCTTTTTTTTTAGTGAATCTAAATTGAAATGTTAAACGATTTTCTTAGTGTGTAAAAAATTTATAGTCTTCTAAATATAAGAGTAGATAGAACGAACATATAGGAGTGTATAACGGTTGCTGTTTATATGTGACCCAATAGCAGCTGTTACTTAACAGATTTATTTGTCTCTTGAAATTTCATTTGTGAAACGGACATTATATTACGAGTGTTAAAAAGACCAAGGAGTAAACAAAACGTATAGTTATTAAATCACGACAAAGTACTATTCGACCATAACCAATTTGTAAAATTTCCATAACTGTACGTGTTGATCTTTTCCTCATTGCGAACTCGTTTGAAACAACGTTTTAGGTAAAATTAACTATTTTTGGTTACTCCAAACTCCCAGACGTTACAAGCTATAACGAACTTACAATAGTAAATCAGGGAAAAAATTTCCCCGGAGGCAGGAAGAGCAATCGCCGACGAATATCGAGTTTGCAACTTCACCGCTTGTTTGTTTGAAGTAGTGATTGTAATGTTATTTTAAGAGAAAAATCGTTTACATCAGAGAGTAAATATTATAAAACGTTTATAAAGTGGTACAAAATAAAAAAATAAATTGGAATTTGAACAAAAAGTCGAATTCTACTATGCTAAATCTTACATTAAATAAAAGGTTAAGCAAAGCAGATGTAGTGAATTAATAGATTGCGTTAGTATTAACAAATAAGTCATGTATGTACATTTAGGATGTTCCTTATATTAGGTAACCAAATAAGTTGGTGCGTTTTTTGATGGTAAAATAAAAATATTTATTAAGAAACAATAATATGCCATTATTCATCGAAGTAGTTACCATCAGACTCAATGACCTATTACCGACGTGACACCAATTTTTTGACGGACTGCATTTATTACATCAATTCAAGTTTTGAACTGGCTATGCTTCATACAGTTGTAAAGAATAAAATTTTGATATTGATTTGATATTATCTCACAATAATAATCCCAAACTCAACTTAATAAACATCTTAAAAAATGAAACTGCATAGGGTCATGCATAGGGTTTGACGGTTTTTCAAACCTAGTTTTAAAAAACCGGTTTTAAAAATAAATTTGTCACATTTGAAAACCGGCTTAAAAGAATTCAAATTACTATGTAAAAAATAATTTTTAAATTATTTGAT
This sequence comes from Osmoderma eremita, assembly GCA_031763485.1. NCBI lineage: Eukaryota > Metazoa > Arthropoda > Insecta > Coleoptera > Scarabaeidae > Osmoderma > Osmoderma eremita. The sequence goes on from JARFOC010036156.1 coordinate 9,393, forward strand.
TTGCTATTCATTCTATGCAACGGGCAGCAGACACATTTTTTCAACTTTGCTGGGTGCGATGGCCAGTGCTTGTACATTGTGCACTGCGCACGTGGAAAAGACTTGCCTAGCCCACTTATTTTATGTTAGTACATATGTGCAATCCCTCACGAGTCACGACAGGTTCGCTTAATCTTGTAAACTGGAAACTGGAAACAAAAATATAAAATTATAGTTGGTAAAAATAACCTAAGTATTAAGTATGTTCCTAATTTTTTTTTTGTATTTGTATTTTCTATTTTACATTTTAAAACTTTAATTGTATTATATAAATTTCTTCTCTCAAAAATTAATGTAAAATAAAAGGTTCTGGCTTCTGTCCAATGGGATTTTAAGTAAAACACAGGGTGTTAATATAATCTATATTTTCTTTCTCGTTTCGACATGAATGATCATATCAAGCTTCGGGATTAGCTTGAGAAGATACGTATTTTTTTAAATTCCTAAAAAATGTGTAGATTTCTTTAAATTACATTAGTGTTAATAGTTAAAATAATAAAACTGTAAAATAAACTTAAAAAAAAATTATTTAATAACTTTAATTTCATTTTTAGATAAAAATGAATAAGTCGGAAGTTTGGGACAGTTTCAAAAATTTAGGGATAGACACGGCAATCTGCAATCATTGTGATAAAATGTTGAGCTGCAAAAGATCATCTAAGAGCAATCTGCATAATCATTTGAAAGCAATTCATAAAATAATTATCGGAAAGAAATCAGAAACAATCGGCGAAGAATAAAAGCCTGGATCTTCCTCTTCTTCAAAAAAACAAACGAATATTTTAAATTTTATGAAAGTGAAAAGGTGTAGTTTAGAAAAAATCATATCAAAACTTGCAGCAATGGATGGATTTTCTATTAATAGCATTACTAATAGCTCATTCATACGAGGGTCTCTTCGACAACAAGGATATTCATTACCAAGAAACAACTTTAGAGTAATGGATCTCATTCATGCGTTTTATGACAATGCCCAACGTGAAATTATTATTGAATTAGATTCAATAAAACAGAATAGGTAAAAATTCTCTATAACTTTAGACGAGTGGACTAGCAAAAGAAATCATAGATATTTAAACATTAATGTACACCACTTGGCAGAAGATTTCAATTTGGGATTAGTGCCAATAGCTGGTTCCTGTGATGCTCAGAGAACATTAGAATTGGTATCTGAAAGGTTACAAAATTTCAACTTGAATCTAGAAACTGACATAGTTGCAGCAACAAATGATGGTGCTGCTGTTATGAACAAATTTGGCAAATTATCATGTATAATTCATCAACTATGCTATTCACACGCCATCCACTTAGCAGTTACTGATGTGTTATATAAACATAGAGAAATGGCTGAAGCTGAAGCCGAAATAAATTTTCAAGTGGGGAATCGGAAGATGAAGACGAATACGAATATAACGATTACGAAGATTCTCTTTATTATGTTTGTAACCGAGAACATCCTATTCCTATTTTGTCTGACAACTACAAATAATCATTTTCACAAATTAGAAAAATTTGCAAGTTCTTCAGAAAATCTCCAGTAAGAAACACCATTCACTGAAAGCTAAATTTTCATTATTTGAGGCAACGAATAAAACAACCAAAAACTTAGATTTGTTATTTGATGCCCTGAAAACTATAAAACAAAGCTCATTAGCTAGTGAACGAATATTTTCAATTTCAGGCAATATTGTGTCCAAAATAAGAACAAGACTTAGTCAACGTTCTGTGGATATTTTATGTTTTTTAAAATCTTATTTTCTAAGGAGAAATTTGAAATTTTTGTTTGGGTTTTCGTTATTTTGTGTAAGTAATGTGTAATCCTTAATTTTTTTTTATATTTTGACTTTGATATTGATTTCGTTATTTGTTATTTTATATAAATTAAATAAAATATGTTTCCCTATTCTAAAAATTCGAAAACCGGTTTTTCAAACAGTAGGTTTTTGTATAAACCCTAATCATGCATTCATATCTGCTCCTACTGGTATTTCACCTAAGTTCTATGACCTACCCAAAGTGCACAATCTTGCCGTTTTAGACCCACTGTTTCTTTCATAGGGTCACCTACTTATAAGATCTCTAGGTTTATAGCTAACATTCTTTCACTGGCATTTTAACCACGTACAACATTACGGATTCTTTTCAACTTTCTACCAGTATCAAGAATATAGTACCTACTTCCATAGGGTTATGTTTTGACATCACTTGTTGTTGCGTGTTTATTTACGAATATACCTTCAAAATTAGTCATTGAGGTAATTGATAACAACTGGCAAGAGGTTGAACCGCATCGGACCTGAATTTAAACAACTTATCACCCTTCTATTCAATTCATCTTACTTCTCCTTTAATGGGGGTTTTTAGAAACAATGCCAAGGCGCTCCTATGGGTAATCCAACAAGTCCTATGGTTACTTGCATAATCATGGATCATTTACTTGATGAATGTATGTAAGACAACTTCCATTTAAGATCCCATTCTTGTACAAGTATGTGGATGATATTATCACAGCCGTTCCTTCTGATTCGATTAATATTATTCTTGAGGTTTTCAATGGGTTTAACTCGCTTTTACAATTCACAACGTGAATCCATTCCATTTCGTTTCTGGATACTCTCGTCATCAGACGTAATGACCAAACTATAATTTTGGATTGATACACAAAACCTACTTTTTCGGGCAGATATTTGAATTTTTATTCTAATCAAACGCTTTCTCGTAAAATCAATACGCTGTCTCAATAGGGTATTACGACTTTCTGACCCTGGGTATCACCAGAAAAATCTGGGTATTCTTTTTCATCTCTTCATCAACATCGCTTACCCTGTAAGGATGGTTAACCGCATCTTATATAATGGGAACCTAACGATCGAAAAATTCAATGACCAACGGTTGGATACTTGTCTCAACAACCGTGAAATACATTACATCATATTTCCATTTCTACCTGGTATACAGGTACAATTCTCTGGGTTGTTTAAAGAATTTAACATTTGTTTGGGTCTGTATACTTTAAAGTCAACTAATAATTTTTTTCCATTCCGTGTTCGGATTGTGAGGCGGTTAGTCCAAACTTCACAATACTTCCGCACAAGACTCAGACAGCATACGAATGTCTCATATATCTAACAACAATAAAAAGGACTTGGTGGAGCATTGCAGTAATCATGGTCATACTTTTGGCTTCCCTAACACAGAGGTAACACAAAGATGTACTATATCAATAAGTCATCAAATCAGTCAATTTTCCTTCAATTCATCAATTGCAACTAATCAACCGATCCTTATCCCTACTGGGTTAACTTCGACATTAATTAAATTAATTCAAAATAACAATAAAACTTAAGATCAATTTTAACTTAGTCAACCAATCGTTATCCTTAAGTCGGTTATCTTCTTATCCGTTGACCTGACTTGTTGGCTGCATTGCTCCACTCCACTGTCCTCGTGTTTATTTCGTGGTACTTTAGTCGACTTCAGTACACGCTGCAATCCGTCTCGCTGCTCTTAGTACAAAAGATGGCGTCTTGCTAAGTTTAAAAAAAATTTAAATTTAACTTTTGATTTTCAATTGTTGTGTTAGTCTGTTTACCTTTTAACATGTATTTTGAATAATAATTGAACCTTTCTAATGTTTTGGATTGTTAACGACCAACTCTTACGTGAGTTATAGTATTTTCTACATTTCTGAGTTTATTGTTGCATTAATATTGTACAACTTTCAGTGTCATCCTAATGAAGTAGTAATAAAAACTACGAAAGCTGGATTTAACAGTGATTTGAGTTTCTATACTCTATATACTCATATATTGCTTAACCTCATAATATTTTTGGTTAAATAGTATATAATCAACCTAGGGAACTTACACAGAGAGAACAGTCTCCTATGTTAAGAGTGTTTCCCGTACCGACAACTTGAAAAGGATTATTGCCGAAGTGCAAATAGTATATTTACATTTTGTTTAAAATGTCACTGGAAATTACAAGTATTTGTAGACGTATGTGTAGACTATTATGCCTGCGCGAAGGGTTGCAGAAGGCGTAACCTTGTTGTCTCCATCATTGAGCTATTGCCGGTTGTTGTTTCTAGCAAAAATATCGAATCTTGAAGGACCTAAAATTAAACATTCAGTTGGACGAAACTAAGTCCAAGCCGCATAAAATGCTTTGCAGAAATGGGAATTGTCAGAAACTGCCCAAGCATTATGTTTCGATACTACTGCCTTAAAGATTAAATGGGTTCGTTACAAAATTCAGCTTATTTGGTTTTTCTCCATTCTTTTCTTATCCATCTCGTTACCGCTTTATTTTAGTAGTATTTTTCATGTTAGTTTTAATCTATCTATAAACTTGTGAATAGGTATATTTCAAGCAGCATGTCAAGGAAAATACAATTCTTCAAAAGATAACCAATCGATGCTGTACTAAAACCGTGATAAAATGAAGGGCATGGAAATTAATGGAGCTACACAAAATTATTTGAAAGTATAAATAGATATTTGTGCTATCGGCATTAATTAGCATACAAACTGGAATATGTTCTATCTTGCAATTCCAATATGTAAACCTATAAGAAAAATTAAAATTATTGTACATTTAATTAAATCCTCTATATGTTTTTCGTGAACGTAAAGCTTGTATGGAAAGTATTAGAAGCTTGTTTATTTAGCAACGGACACAGATTAATTATTAACCACGGGAAAAGTAAACAATTCAAAAATTGAAATTGACTGTTGAAGAGAATACACAATGAACTCTCGTAGAGAGTTTCCGTGTTAGATGTCAACAAAAATATACAGCTTCCATTCAGTACGTTTGACCTGAAGGTAACTGTGATTCGACACTGAATTTGTAAACACATTCGGTGTGGCCTCGTCGAAAATACTATAAAATATTTTCAGTATTGATTTGAATCCCCTTTCAATTATATGCATTTTTATTTAACGATTTCTTGAAATAAAAGTGACTATGTAAAAACATATGAGGACATAGTTTTCACATAATAAAACTTTCATGGACATTCCTTACCCTCATACTCGTGGAAGCTGTACAGATCAAGTCAAAAACAGGCCATGACCAGATAAGACAGTTATATTACAAAACCACCATCATCAAGTCTGGGGCTTTCAAGGCTCCTAGAAGTGTGATAAGAGTGATCGGCAAACCTTGCTATGGCAATGGAGAACTTTGACTTGCCCTTATTCAAAAACCCTGGGAACACAGGGACAAAGTAATGTGTCTGGGTGGCAATGGTTGTGTACTGGTTTACAGTAGAACCTCCGAAACACCCAGAACTGTTTCAAGACAGAATAGAAACCTAGCAAACATGAGAAGGGAAGTTAATAAAACTAAGAAAACATTAGTATGGAATTAATGTAAAAAGGCCCTTACTCATTACAACAAAGTTCTGTGAAATTTGAAAAGAGAATCCTGGAAGAGGCACTGCGAATATATAGAGGAGGCCTCGGAATGTGCCAGACTCAACAGGATATTATCTAAAAAACTGAGAGCTCAATACACACCCTGAAGATAGAGCAGATTATACTAAAACGGGAGATGAGAAAATAGGAGAACTCTTTAGGGTCCACTTCACGGGTTCCGAAATCGCAAATGCATCACTGCAAGGCTGCAACAATGCAGAATTGAAACATGCGAGACAGGCATCCAGGGAGCATTGACGGCTGGCAAAGATAGTGGTGAATGTGGATAAAGTCAAGCGGGCTATCAACTGGACTGGCTGGCATTTATCCAATAATGCTACAATGGGCTCGGACCTTCTGTTGCATAAAGTATGTATGTTACTCAGGGGAAATTCGATACCGGGACACATACCAAAAACCTGAAGACTACCCAGAGTCACCTTTATACCTACACCAGGCAAAACGGGACGAAATGGTGCAAGGTCTCTGAGACCAATAAGTGGGATGTCATTTATGCTTGAAACTGTATAAAAACTGCTCGACAAACACATGATGTATTACCACATCAACTAATACATCAGGACCAATATGCGCATCAAGCAGGAGAATCAGCGAAACAGCTCTTCAGCATTTAGTGCAAAGAGCTGAATATGCTCTGGTGCTGTTATGCACCTTCCTAGATATGGAGGGAGCTTTTGACAATACCTCTGCAACATCTATCTTCTTAGCATGGCGGGGAAAAAGCGATCGATGAAACAGCTGGATAGACTGCATGCTAAAAGGGAGGTCAGTTTACACGACCATCATTGGGGAAACTTTGGTGGCTCGGGTGGACAGGTGATGTCCATAAGAAGGGGTTTTGTCCCCACTGGCGTAGAAACCTACTGATGGACTTGCTGCTAAGTAAACTAGACCAGTACCGTTAAGACCCCTGGGTGGAGAAATAAAGGTATCTGGGGAAATAAAATACCTTGGGATCATTCTTTACCCAAGGCTTACTTTGAACAGGCAACTTCAGAGAGTCAAAGTCCGGGCAAAGACAATACTTATGTTGACCAGGAGAGTTAATAGAAGTACATGGGGACTAAAACCAAGAATCATGTACTGAACCTGTATCACGGTAGATAGACTTATGATTACTTATGCATCCTGCAAAATCGGGTCGAAAAAGCTAGGAGGAAGCAGCATACAGTCACAAGCCCGAGAAGCTGGCCTGATTTACAGACGGGTCTGGAGCTGAAATATATAGTGAGATGGGAGATACGAAAATCACCACCCCACTAGGAAAATGCATCACTGCGGTACAAACAGATGTGTACGCTATATTGCAATGTGCAATAGAAAACAATAAGAGGGCTGATGATAATAAGTGGATCTGTATTGCAACGGGTAGTCAGGCGACACTTGGGATATTATGGAACCCCAAGGTGACATCAGGACTGCACATTCCCGCGGAACGCAATAAAGTTACTTTGTTGTGGGTGCCTGTACATTCAGGAATCGTAGACGATGAGAAAGCCGTTGAGCTAGCTAAGAATCATCGCCTTCATATGTGGGGAGTATATAAAAACACAGTACGAGAGCAGATACGAAAATGGGTCCAAGAACAACACAAGGAATACTGAAAAAATATAACCAGGCAAGGTGATGGCAAAACCTTAAGGAACCGTCAGTAAAGAAAACCGGCGAACTACTAAATCTTAGTACTAATTACCTTCAATAGGTCTCCTAACAGGACATTGTGCACTGAAAGGACACCTACAGAAAATTTGGGTTGACATTGAGGACCCAAGTAGCAGATTGTGTGGTTGGGCAATAGAGACTGCATATCACATGTTATGTGAATGCAAAGCCTTAAACCTTAGAAGAGAGGCAACCAAAAATCCAGATTACATAGACCAACCGGCTAAGGACATGTACAGACTGGTATAAGGCACAAGGATTTTGGAATAGGAGACAAATACAAAAAATCAAGAGGCTTAAGTGTTTCCGAAGACTTGTGTCATATTAATATAATTTGTATAAATAAATAAATTCTGACGCAAGCGTAAGGATCATAGGTTTCCAAAAAAGAACAGAGAAATTTAAAAAAAACAAAATATTTAATATCTAAATACAATCAATGAGAACAGGAAATAAAATGAGGATTATATGCGCGGAGTGAACTAACACAAGAAAATATAATCGAAAGCAGTATTAGAAACTTGTGTTGTAAATCCTACATATTAACATTTAGATTCAAATTCAGCAGAATTGCTAGTAGAAAAGGAAATTGCGTAGTATTGAAATTTGAATATTTGAATAATAATTTTAGTTCAGAAAGAATAGTGTAAAGGATGGCAGACGTAAATTTCATGTAACAGCGAATTTTGTAAGACCATGATCCCTCTAGCTTATGACAGGATTTTATTACTCTGTGTTAAAATTAGTATTGCAGAGCTAGTTTAAAAGTCTTTCCAAGTTTGTAATGAATACTAAATGTTGCATTACATTAATAATTTTGTTTTAATTACTTTTCATCGCCTTCAATGCAGCTGCAGTGAGCTAAGCGATAATTTTATCTCTTGACCTGATTATATTTTTTCTTGAGATATCTACCCTCTCAAGTGCCATCGGCTAAGAGCAGTCGCACTCGTAAAAATTTTAAACCCACGGATTAATAGAAAGCATACCCGAGCATGGAACATATGGTTAAAAACAATCAAACAGGGACCTATTAAATCTTTATCAGTGAAAGATTACGCGGGTTGTAACTTTTATCCTAGAGTGTATAAGCCCGAGATTACCCGCCGCACCGTAATGAAGCATTCATTTTTTATTGTTCTAACCCACATCCAGCTTAATGTATCTATCGACATAAATCAGACGGATAATGCCCTCATTGGAGATGAACGCCGTGCGGGTTAATAATGCTTTAACTTGGCTTATTGCGCACAAACCGCAACGTCCAATTTGATGAAGGTGAAATGTTTCACTTAGTGGCACATTACTTATTGCAAATTATAGTGAACAGCAAGGCATGATCACCGCAATTGCAAAATGTATCCTGAAAATTGCGTTTATTTCTGTTTGCGTACAACTATCCCATTTGCGAATTCATTTTCACGTATTTCGCGACACGCACATGTTTCTGGCACATGGAATTTCGATGCTGACCTATTTCGCTTTCCTCTTCATACGGAAAATTCGTAAAAATATTATCGTTGTTCTGCTCGCTACATAATGTGATCGTATGTCATTATCAGGCTGTTACGCAGATTCTAGTCGACTGTTATAATGACACATGTGATCCAAATCCGTAAAATCCCACAAGAAGTTCATACACCATAAAATAAAATAACGATCAGCGACTGCTTCTGGCATAACGTAATATTTACGCTTGGGTGAATTTATTCAAAATAACAAATATGCGGATGTCTGCATAATTTTGGAGTACATAAGCCCAGAATTGGTTTTGTCTCGTTATTTTAACATAAATATTCAAGAGAGGGATGTGTACAGTGAGGACCACGCAAAATGTTATGTCTCTCGTTGGCCGCTTCATATTTTATGTCGGAAGCATTCCGCGGATTGGAGGGGGGAAAGGGAGAGATTATGTTGAAATAACGAGACAAAACTACCAAAAAGAATCGAATTCTGGATTTTTTCTTATATTCAACCCACTGCAGAGTACCACACACGCAACAAGAAACGCTTTTCTTTTGCATGAAAGCAGTGTGGTATAAACTTTAAAACAAATAAAAGATTATATATTATTGTATTGAGGGGACATTAATTAAATATAAAACTTGTGTTTATGTATTCTGCCAACAGCCGCATGAAGCTGTCAAATTGATTTACTTCAAAATTTAATTTGTCCATATTTTAGGATGAGTTAGGATATTGTTGCTAGCAGAGTTTGTTTAACACTAAGTAAAAACAGTTCAATGCATGGAATAGCATTGGTTATATCATCAGTGGATATATTAAATCGCAGTGGCCTTAAGCCTTCAGATATTTTTGAATGTGGATAAACAGCATCTATAAAGAACAGTGTTCCTTGAATTCAGTTGTCCAAACCTCCATATTATTTCTAAATCCAAAAAGTCAAGGTTTGTTAAGATGTAATCATGATCTATAGGATTTAAGATATCTGAAATATTGCTTTATTTGATACCTATTTGATAGCTACGATCTAAAGAATAATAAAAAAAATTGCAAAAAGGAGGTAAATTGGTATTGCTGAATCAGCAATAAATCTATGTTGGAAGAAAGAAATAGATCAATTTGGCAAATAGCTATTTGTTTAAAGGCTTTTACAGCCAGAGTTTCTGGTAAGGGAATTTCCCAGCTTGGACACTATGACACGGTCCAATACCGGGAACGTCATAACATTGTTAAATAAAATTTATACCAATTGTGTTGTTGTCCACTATCTCTAAAGTTGAGGTACTTTTAAGTCTGCAAGATTAATCCTATATTTAAGAAAAGCAGTAGAAATGATATTCATAACTACGGCCCGGTTGCCATTTTATTCACTTGCTCCAAGGTTCACGAACATATGCTTCACAATAAGCTTTATAGCAGCATTCGATGCCTTATTTCAACACAGCAGCACGGTTTCATGTCCGGATGTTCGACTATAACTAACCTTGCTGAAATCATGCAATACAAAACTTATGTATTGACTCGCAAGAACAGGTGGATGTACTATGCACTGATTTCGCTAAGACATTTGACATTACTCGGTTCTTCAACCTCAATCACTGATTTGATTGCTTCCTACCTTAACAACGCTCATGGTGGTTTTGAGTCAGATGTATACACTTTCTGTTCAACGTGTACATAAACGATTTGCTATCCAAGTTGGAGTGTCATGTGCTGGCATATACCGACGATCTAAAGATCTTTACGAAGGTGAAACGGTTTATGATTGCTTGGCTTTGCAGAGGGATCTACAGTTTATCAATAGATGATGTAATGATAATATGATCAAGGTCAGTGTGCGGCAGTAACATACAGAGCAATAAACAATGACTTGATTTTCCAATACGCGTTGCATAATTTTGTTATACCTCGCCAGACGGAAATCAAGGATTTGGGTGTACTATTTGATCATCGCCTTTCCAACCACGTATCTGCCATTTGTAGATCAGCGCCGCAACCAGTCAATTTTATAATAGGATCTTGCAGAGGATTTTCAAATTTGAATGTCATGAAGGTAGTCTATTGGGCCTAGGGTGTGTCCTAAATTAGAGTATGCGTCGATTATTTGGTTTTCCGTTTATATTTATCAGGAACTACAGCTGGAGAGAGTACAGAGAGGTTTTTGAAATTTTTAAGCTTCAAAGCTCACGGCATCTATCCTACACGAAGAACGGACTACAACCGAAGGAATCTATCAAGATGCGCCACAATTACTGTCGCTGCTTTGCATCAATATACCGAAATATGGCACTAGATCCACCGACAGTTTCTACATACCAATGGCTAGAACGAATGCATGGGCTAAATCTCCTGTAGTACATATGTGCAGGAAAGCTAATACAGTCTTTCCCGATCCTTTCCATATTCCTTCCTCGTCATTTCATACAAACAGCTGCTGATTTTAAAACTACTATACTACTAGTTTGTATATTATATTTTAAATTGTGTTATATATATACATATTCATTTTAATTTTGTCATCTATCAGTATCTGCACTGCATATCTTTCTCTATGTATGTAAATGGTCTCTGTTGGGCAATAGAGATTATTATTACGAATCGAAATGAGAACATATCGTTATTTTTTAATTATAGTTGCTAGTTTAATATAATCTAGATAAAAACATCGATTATAGAGAAACAATTATTCAATTATATTTCATAGAGTATAATGGTAGTTATGTGATTAGCGTTACTACGTGTAAGTAACGCGTACAAACTATTTTCTCAAATAACCATCCAAAATACTGCTGCACTTCGAATTATGTGATTTCATTGAAGCATTTCATTGTACTCCTACCTCCTATAGCTATAGTAGAAATGTATAAAGTACAAATCAAATATTCCATCAGCAACTTACAAACACTGCATTGACTGTCGATTTTTGCTACCTTTAACCATTCAGGCGGGCGACTAACTGGGAAAAACGATTTAAAAACCCAATGGAATTTATAAACTAGTCCCCCTGTTCTACCCAAATCGATATGTCGGACTTGGAAACTTTGGCTGTATATTTAATAAAGTTAAGCAAAGAGCTTAAAAGAAAGTTTTTAGGTTCATGACCTTAACTAACATTGTCTAATATTGAAAATAAAATACGTCTGCCAACGATATGCAATAATAGCTTACGTTTTGTATTGAAAATTACAGACATACCGGTCGGCTGTACCTTAGAATTTGTATTCATTCTAGTAACAGAATACACAAACGCAAGCACTTCAGACTTTACTTTCTGTTAAATGTGCTCAAATAAATAAATATTTACAATTCTTAAACATCGGTATGCATACAATAAATAGTTTCGGAAAAGTAAATGTAATAAGATTCTTTGCTTTTCCATCTTTTTTGAAAAGGAATGTTGTGTGTATATAAGACATTTGTTACCTGCCGTACTCAAAAGAGTACTGTTTATCTTATAAATAAACAGTGGAATATAGAACCTAAATTAATACTGATCTTCTTTGCTTTATAATATACGTATATCCATAAGAACTTTGAAAAATGCTGAATGTCTAGAGAGAGAATAAAATTGTAACTTAAAGAATGTAAGCAACTTCAGAGATGAGATACACACGAAGAATAATGATGTGCGGAAAAGGTCAGGTTGTGTAAAGGAATTAGAAATATGCAAAAAAAAGTGTATTGCAAAAGACTATAAAAAATAACACATACAAAGCTAAAGCAAAATGTACAGCAGCTTTAATACTACGTTAACGTCGGGATTATGAACAATAAAGAAATGAACACGTAAATAGTTGTGTACCCTTAGTATTTTTATGTGCAAAGAACGCCTTTGATGTATGCAGATAGAGTATAGTATTTCAAAGCAGTTTTCACGTGTAGAAAATATTAGATACTAACCTATTGCTTTGTTTTGGATTAAAAGTTTAGTAATAGCAAATATGTATATATGGTCAATGACTCCCAAATGACTATTGGTGACATCTGTGTTTACCCAAAGGAACTAGCCATTGACCATATATTTGTATATTATTTGGCAAAAATTAAATGAAAATAACCTATAAATTACAAATTGAATTTCAATTTGTTCACTTTCAATACATAGCAAACAGTATAACAGTACTTTTCCATTTCACTTATCGTACGGAATAAAACACTTCCTACTTTAGAACTTTAGAAATTTAGATGCTGCATTTGAGTTGGAGACAAACCTCAACGTTTAGAAACTAATCAAGAGAAGTAAATTCAAATGGTGCCCCAAGCTTCTTTACAACAACTTCGGGCGTTAATTTCGATTGGGAATTTTAAGTAAACTGAACAATAATTACAACTTTCACTTTGTGTTTTTAACGTCGCCAAACTTTACAAGCGGCACTACTTAAAGTACTTACTTTCCACAAATAAGGTTCATTAGTAACCAAGTACACTTTCCAAAACTCTTGCTTGAATAGGTTATCGTAAAAGACTGAGACAAAATTAAGCATTTCAGAAATATTGCATAAATGATTCAAAATTCGAATGCTGTTTAGCAATTGATCTGAAAATTCAATAAATTTAATAGGTGCAGTTAATGTTGCGTAAGTAATTGAAAATTATTAATGGAGCTTTTCTTTTTACCTTAATTATGCCGTGGATAGGAATTAATCTCGTTTGTTATAAAATAAATAGAATTCGTTATTCAAATAATTATTTATTAAATATGGACTTATTTAGTCTATATTTGGTTTTATTGCCACCAATTTAACATATTGTACAGATAATGTTTCATATTATAATCATTTGTTTGGAATTTCGATTTTTTTTTACCCTCTCATTCAAACATGAATAAAATATAAAGAAGTGTATCCCTAAGTATAATAAACTGAACGTACAACATTCTGCAATTTAAATCCTGTATTAGCCTTGTATAATAGAGTCAACCCCATTTTGCAATTTTCCCCAAAAATATTACGACTTAATGAAGAAAGTATAAAGAGGACAGATCTGAGTAAACATTATTAACGGAAGCTTCTAATGATGAAGTGCAAACTCTAAAGGAGAGTACAAAATTTACTTGCTAAAAACCAAATCTATTCTTGAGTTATTTAAATTAAATTATTTTGTACGTTGCAACAGCTCAATTTCGCCTGCGCTGAAAAAAAGAACAGATTTATTTAAACCAAAATTGTTTAGTTCAACAACATTTTCCGTTTGTATATACTTAACACTCCGTATTATTATTTCTAAATTTGAAATATGTTAAACTTTGCGTTTGGATAAAACTTGTATGTTAGTTCGTGCAACAACTTGCTGTAGTTAGTTCAACTGTCGGCAGTATTCTATTCAAACGATAATGTACATTCCTCTAAGGGTGTAGCCATACATATTCGGGACGAGGACGACACGAGTCTCGCATGAGACTCGCACGACGTCCGTTCCGAAGTAATAACATAGGTTTAAATGCGATGGGCCACACATATACGTTGCGAGTGCGACACGAGCACGGGGTGCGTACGGTTCTCATCAACTACAACGGATCATGTACTTTTTGTCGTACGAGTTTTGAACTCGTCCAACGTAGTTGCCAAAGCGCATTATGTTAGCATGTATATTATTATATAAACAGAGCTGTTGCAAATAGAAATTAAAATGCATGGTCTATCATTGATGAATCATCCACACGTGTTAATATAAAAATAAGCCAAAAAGCGTTCTAAGAGAATTCTTTATCAATATACACAGACTTTCTACAAAAGATCTATTGAGAAGAGATATGTAGACTCATCAATACAAATGAACACAGGAGCAAACTAAGGAATTTAGCACAGGTGTTGTACGTAAGCACATACGTACGTGTCCCCTAACAGTGTGGCTTCGAGGCCCACAACACGAGTGCGATACGGTCTCCCGTATGGAACTCGTGCTCGCCCCGAATATGTGTGGCCAGACCTTATATCGTTAGTGATTTAACGCAATGCAGCAAAAGTGTTAGTGAAAGAATAAATTAATGGTATCTGTTGAAAGAAAAGTATAGAATTGCTATTGACGGAAATAGAATGTATCTGTTAAATAAATAAAAAAGTCAGAAACTAATTTATTGTGAATAAAACGATACATAATAATAATAATACTTTATTTCTTATAGGCAAAAAGTACAGGAAATGTATAAATAAGGAATACACTATGCGAATACATTTAACAAATTTAGGAAAGTAAATAAGCCTCAAATATCCTACATGAAAACAGAAAAAGAAACAAAAAAGATAAAGCAATTAACACTCTAAAGGTTATTGATAGCAGTAGCTATGACCTTAAATGAGCTGAAATTCACGTCACACATATCAGCGACTTTGTTATAAGTATTACACATCCTAAATACAGATGATTTAATTAAAACGTTTGTTCTGCTTCTTGGACAATTAAACATACATTCATAGCGCGCCTCTAATCTAGGAACATTAAAATTAACTTTACTCAACAGCCACGGACAATCAATATTATTATTTAACAAACCAAACAAAAACTTAACACTTAACATATCACGCCTTTTACATAAAGAAACAAAGTCTAGCCTAGCTAATATAATATTATGATCAAGTCCCCTTTCAGGATAAAACCCATCAATTTTAAATAGCATGTGCTTTAAAAAACGCCTTTGGACCGATTCAATGTTATTCACATGAACTTGGTACATTGGAGACCACACCAAGGACGCGTATTCCAGTTTTGACCTTATATTAGTGTAATAAAGCAGTCTGGGGCAACTGCTGTTGTTAAAATCACGGCAGTTTCTACAGATGAAACCATAACTCCGGTAAGCACTCGCAATTGTAGTGTTCATATGCTCGACAAAAGAAAGTTTGCTGTCGAAGGTAACTCCCAAGTCTTTAATTGTTTGAAGTCGTTGGAGATCTTCGCCATTTAACTTGTAGGTAAAAACTACGTAGTTGTTGCTCCTCGTATATGGCACCATTTTACACTTCTTGATGTTGTGTTACAAGTGGTTGTATGTACACCATTCATTAACAGCTGATATATCTTTTTGCAGTTTAATTCAGTCTTCAATCGATCGTATTTCTCGAAATATCTTCAGATCATCAGCAAATATTAAGTGTTCGCTATTAATAATGTTGGTGATGTCATTTATAAACAGTAAGAACAAAACTGGTCAAGGTTCGATCCTTGTTGCAATCCAGAAGTCGGACGAAATGGTTCAGATCTCACATGGCAGTATTCAACAAATTGTTCTCTCCCAATTAAAGACGATCTAAGCGGGGCTAACAAAGAAGGTGAAAACCCAATAGCCTGCAATTTCCAAAGTAGTACATAGTGGTCAACTTGGTCAAACGCCTTTTGAAAATCAGTGTAAACTGTGTCCACTTAGCTCTACCTGTCAAAGGTTTCCGATACAAACTGAGTGAAGCAACCTAAATTCGTAACTGCAGAGCGTTTGGCCATAAATCCATGTTGATTGGGTGAAATAAAGATTTTAACTTCATTATAAATATGATCACATAGTATGGATATGGCAACTTCTAAAAATTAGAGTCTCCTACTCTTAAATATTCAAAAAAAAACTTTATAATTGGAGCTGATAGTACATACTAATAGTTGGTTAAAATTCATTTTCTAATTTGGCATGTTTTTGTTTTATTTTATCAGCATTATATTTTATTTTCATTGTGTAATCTGAAATTATCCTCTAATATGCAGAATATTCTACTGTTGGATAAAAAAATAAATAAATAATTAAATAAGTGGAAATAAATATTACCACTGGCAACAATTAACAGTTGGGGTCATACTTTCAAAGTCCCAGGGCATTGTACTAATAAAGATACAGACGCGTGCATTTACGTTTGTGTGTATACACGTGTCAGTACTCACTCACAATCATAAATCAAATTATTTACGGAAAATATGTTTTTACTTGTATAGAGCTGTTGTGATTTCGAAATTTAGAATCAAGAGTTAATATGTTTAAATTCTACTTCTATAGATCGTCGTAACGTAATTTACATTTCGAGTTTTTATTTAGGAATTGGGGTATTATACAATTTATTAAATTTAAAGTAAAATATATAATCCTATTAACAAATAACAGTTCCCACTTTTGTAACAAAAACAGCTGGAACCATACAAATGCTCATATAATACAACAATATTTAAGAAAGGAATAGCAATTACACACACATATGTCTTGTTTCAACTTTTAGTCAGTCGA
>JARFOC010036167.1:0-26196 GCA_031763485.1 Osmoderma eremita
ATGCAATAAGCTGTCTACTATCCATGCTACGCATGTAGGCTCTACGTTGAGCGTTAGGTCGTACAATTAGAAAGTGTTGCTGGTGTACCTACATATATTTTTCTGTTCACCTTGTTATAGAAATAAAATAAAAATTTCCCATTGATTTTAATTTATTTTAGTTTATCAATGAAAACGTATATTAGACTTTACAATAGATATATTCTATTT
This sequence comes from Osmoderma eremita, assembly GCA_031763485.1. NCBI lineage: Eukaryota > Metazoa > Arthropoda > Insecta > Coleoptera > Scarabaeidae > Osmoderma > Osmoderma eremita. The sequence continues at coordinate 211 of JARFOC010036167.1, forward strand.
CCGAAACAGTTTCATGTTTTTGAGTCCATATTTTCTATGTCCTTTGATTTGAAAATAGATGGTTTTTAATAAAAAAAAATCTATTTTATAATAAGCTCAGCCTATTTACTTCCATTCTGTAAGTATTTCCAAATGTATTGATACATTTACTATGAAAGCTTTCTTAATAACCCCAAAAAAAATGACAGCCGTCATTTCGTACAATTCGTTGCAACCACGGTTGGAGTAACTGAACGAAAATGAATTTGCTATGACGCTGCATACGTCATAAACAAATCTGACGTAACTACAAATATTCCTGAGTTTGTCTGATGTATGTTAAGCTAGACCACTAATGCTGGAAATTACTAATTTCAATCGATACTGTGTACAATCAAATGAAAAGCAAACGATCAATTACAATAAGTGACGAACAATTATTGATGATTACAACTGTAACTGCTACATCGATATAACCTAATATCAATAAAATAAATGCTAGAAATGTTTCTTATAAGTATAGGAAAATTTACGGTTAGCGAATGGTATTGAAATTGGTATATTAATCTAATTGATGGTGATATGAATTCACCTCAGAATCGACCCCGCTACATACACATTACGATGTCATGTACAGACATTCGTAATCGCACTATTCCGCCTCCCCCATCTCAATTACGTTAATTCGCGTCACCTTTCAACCGGAATTTAACAGAGAAATTCGGTTTAATTGTCGATTTAATTAATCGAATTAGCTGGCGGAGAAATAATCTCGCAACCAGGATCCTTCTCGTCAAGTCGGAATTACGGAAAATGGTCAGGTCGTCAGGTCGGAAAATGGTTGATATATCGGGGTGGACATATTTTGCGCGGCGTTTTATGGCAGGTCTACACCAATAAGTGTTTGGTGTTTTCCGAAAAGTTGTAACCGCGCGTTATAACGCTAACAAACAAACACAGTTTTTCCCAACGTACATTACATTAAGTGAAAATGATGCAATCATTTGCCATCATAAATTGGTGGTAGAATATTTCAATAATTACTTTAATCAAATTGCGGACAGCTTATTACCATTGAACTGAGCAGCTCTTAACTAATTATCGTCCAATGGCATTATTATTTGCATCCTGCAATTATTTGGCATCCTTTTTACGATACACAAGGGTCTGGAGCCCATTATTCATTTTTTGTAGGATTTGTGCATTTTTCGTTCGCAATAGCAATTTCTTATCGTAGTCGACGGATGTTCCGTCAGGCAGATATAGTTTGCAGTTGGCATTCAGAGGTTAGTGCAGAATTTTGTTAAATTCTCGATATGCCTGTTTGAATTAACTTTGAATTAACCGAAATGCATTTTACGTATGGTCGTGCGAATGGAATCCCAGAGAAGCGTTAAGAATTTATGTTGAAGCTCATCCCAATAGCCAGATACCTTCAGTTCGTGTTTTTGTGAGACTGCACCAAAGATTACGTACATCCAAGGTCGGTATCCACCCCTAAGGCAGAAGAGTCAATTTTAGCACGGGTAGAGCATGATCCGGAGACTAGTTTGCTCAGAATATCTGGCGAGGTAGGAATTTGCGCTCCGCTTGTTTGGAGCATCCTCCACGAGCAGTAGCTTTACCCTTCCACATTGAGTGCAGGACTTAAATCTACCTGATTGATCATCAAGCATGTTTCTTTTACCGCTGGTTCCTAAGCAAAGATGCTGAGGACCCCAATATTTTCTTTTACTAATGAGGGAGGTTCATACGAAGTGGAATTTTTAAATTCGACAATACGCTTGTGTAGGCCGACAAAAATATTATTATGGAATCCAAACTTCATGCAAAGTACATTTTTTTACTGAGCATTTGGGTGGGTATTTTAAGCGACAGGTTCACCAAACCGATTGACAGGCGCTGCTTACTTAAACTTTCAGCAGAGCACCGGTGATATTTTATACGACATTGCTCTGAACCAAAGGCAGCAAATCTGGTTCCAGCACGATGGTGCATCGGCGCATTTTTCGATTGCCGTTAGAGAGCTTTTACACGGAACTTTTGAACGAAGATGGGTAGGAAGGGGCGGACCTGTATTATGGCCTTCAACCCTATTGATCCCTTTCTTTCGGGATATTTGAAAACTTTAGTGGAAATGTTAGTTTCATTTAGAGTAAATGTAAATGATCTCGAATCCGAGCCAATGTGCATCTTTTCGAAAAAAAAAGATATTGTGGCTGCCGTGAAATGGAAGAAAAGCATTTTGAACATCTCTATTACTTTTTGCCTTTGTTGTATGTTAATTGTTTTTACTTCTTTTGCTATTAAAATGCACATAGCGAAACACGTTTGTATGCACTATTAACAAAAATAAATAAAAAAACTTAAAACTGGATCTTCAGTAAGATGAGTTTGAGCATAATTTAGCATACATCGCATAACAAAAATATTCATTTGTGTGGACCCGGCTTTAGGCGAGCAGGCCGACACAAATACGGGTAGTGTTCCCCGTTGCACAAGTAATACGACCTCTCCCTTGCAGCAGTACAGTTACATCGTTGTTGCAACGGCATAAGCGACGTCTCATTAAATGTTCACGTTCGACTTCGACGGAACAACACCCGATCTCATTAGTAAGGCACCCGTGAACGAGTTTCAATTAATAGCACCAGCGAGCGTCAGGCGGGGACATCGACATCCATATAAGAGGGAATAGCTCTCCGGGCCAGTCACGTCGGTCGCCGGTGTAGCCGTAGAGAGTACGAGGGACGATGTTTTCCAGCGTCTATCGAGAATAATCGACGTCATCCCAACGCCACCGTTCGACAGCGGTGGACGGCGGCGAACGTACTCAAGCACGCGCGAACCAGTGGGACCATAAATTTACAGTGGAACGACGGAGGGGGTTTTCGACTCGAATGCGGATGGCGGAAGGTTTAAATAACCGGGGACCACTCAGATGGCGGTTCGTATCAAGTTAATTAAGATACTTTGCTTAGATTATGGCGAAGGAAACCCGATAGAAGCTACCGTTAGCGATGAGAGTGTCGGCGTATTAGCAGGTGGTGATGTTAATTATTAGGTGTGGTCGCGACGTCATTCAGGGAGTAATGCACGTTATACTATTTTTTTTTTAAATTTAATAGCCAACTCCCAACTATTCAAAGGATACGGGCTACATCAACAGAAATTGTACAATACAAATACTGATTGAGCATGAGCACCCACAGATAGGCTAGTTGAGAACCGAAGACCGAGCAAGAGTTACTTTTATAAGAATTTTAGGGACTGTATTATAGATTCTAACGCACATATATCTGGGACTCCTTTCATAAAGTGCAATTCTATAGGATGGTAGAGGGCAGTCACTAGTGTTCCTTTAATACCACTGTATGTGGTATTAAAGTGAATGCTGCAGGAAAATAGATCCTGATATTTATGTAAATCGAAAAAGATGGCAAAGACAAGATACCATATATAATAGGACCGCGGAGAGTCTAATATATTTAATGACAACATAGTTCGCACAATCTTTTTTTGTTGAACAAAACTGCGCGAAGAACGAGGTCCAATACCTCAAAACGTAAGACCAATCTGGATGAAATATTGGCATGGTAAAACATCAATAGCCCATCCAACGAGAAAAAACCTCGTAATCTAAGCACAGCAAATGAAAATGAGCATAGCTTTGAACGTAATTGGGACATGTGACAAACGATTATTAGTGCAGCAGCTGAGAAAATGACTGCGATGCACTACTGGCAGTGACTTAGCCCTCAATCGTACCAAGGTTGATGTGGGATATCTACTTGAGCTGAAAGTCATTACCGATCTATTCAGTAATCGGTCATTGTTACTACATCACCCGAACATCGCCCCGCTACAAGCGCTACCAAGACCGGAAGGATCGCTCCTATTGTCACCCGAGATGATCACAGTAGTGGCATCAGCATATTGACAGAAATTGCCAACGGAAAGGGAGGAGTTAAAGTATCCACGTACAGAATGAAGAACAAAAGACCAAGGACAGAATGCTGTGGTCCATCTACCACAAAATCCATTGGTGTAAAGAAGGCACTTGCAAGTAAGACGACAACCACCACATAGCGGGTCCCGTAGCCTCATAATGCGAGAGTATAAGGTGGAACGGTGGGAGTACAGACCACACGTAAACTCGCCGATGCTAAGCAAACGATAGATGTAATCAAGCATAACAGCGTTGGTGGTAGATTTGTTATTAATAAACCCAAATTAACTCCCTCTACCACCTACCCAACAAACACACATATAACATTTTTCCCACTTTGCCCTGCTGGCCCAATTCCAAGAAAAGACCGCGCGATCTCAAACGCATGTTCTTTAACCGTTAATAATAAATCAAATATTGCTGACAAAAAGACCGCTAGTCGTCTTAAAAGCACGTTTTGTAACCGTTCATAATAAATCAAGTAGTGTCGAGAAAAATAACGGCGCTTCCTCGCGATTCAGGAGGTTTTGACGGGAATCCACGTATTTCCGAAACACGTGTCGTCCCGAATTAATTAATACTTGTGCGGGAGGAGTAATCCGAACAGTGTGTTTATTGTGCTGCCCCACACTCCTTGCTATCTTTACTAGGGTACATAATTTTAAAAAAATTGTAAAGCAAAGGCGAATGAATATAGGCTTGTAGTTCGACGCTGACAGTATCACCTTTTTTAAACACTAGTATCAGTTCAGCTTGTTTTAACTTGCTATGACACAAACCATCGGTAAATAATTGATTTATTAACGATAATGGGATCGACACAGATAGGGCAACACCTGCAGATCTTTTAGCAGAAATATCAATAAGGGCATACTGAGGGGGAGATGGATTCTTTAAGCCGATTATCAAGCTGCTTAGTTTCGTTTTGCACAAGTAAGTACTTGTAAACTTGTCCAAAAGTTTCCTTGAATGTTTTCCACGAAAACCTTAAAATTTTATTTAGTACTTTACTTTTAAATATCCCCATTTGAAAGGGTTTGTTGGGAGTTCATTTATTAGTAAGGTTCTTTTGTAGGTAGTCAGTGATGCAGGCTGCGAGCGCAAAGCTAAGGTGCGATCACAAACAAAATGGACAAAGCACTGACCGGATATATGTATAATTGTAGCGTAAGCGTCGTTCCTTACTTTGTTGATTTACTTGAGCATCCACAAAGCGGTAAAAAGTTTCTTGTATAATTGTAAAATGTACGTCCTGCATTGAACGAAGTTGTATTCGCGTACTTAAATAGTGCTTTGCACGACTTTCCCACTCCTGACTTTTGCAGATACATTAATTTACAAACCGTATTATGCGGAAATCGGTATTTTTATATAAAATTGCACGAAATTTTTGAACCGCCCGAAGTCCTGAAGTATCTGTTTCTAAAGCAAGTATTAAATGATTTACTATGTTTAGAGATTTTGTTAACGGCTTCTTCTGGTAACGTACCATTTTGTAATTTTGGATTATGACTGCCAGTATGTATAAATTTATCTATAAATATTCGTTGCAAGAGAAATGATAACTTGTTTGCGCTACATTTATCAATGACAAAACCCAACAATATTGGAAAACAACATCGAAGGAAACTGATGCATACAACTCAAATGAACACTTCAAGAGTGATAATGGTAAAAAAAAAACATGAACACACAAGGTAAAAATTTGGAATTGAAGATTAGTTAGAGGAAGAAGAGGAGAATGGGTTGAGCACGTCCAAAGAGTAGACGATAAAAGATTAATCAAAGCAGCAAGAGATCAAAGGTTAGCAGGAAAAAATGTAAAAAAAGACGATGGAAGGAAAGCCGAGTTTCTACATCAACAGAAATATCATAAGAACTACATGAGTGAAAGAAAAACAGGTTCAGACCTCATCATATCATCTCCTCTTTTACCAGAGGTGTAGAGGTAATTAATTGTTTCCATTGCATTTTGTTTGCTGCCATTGTCGTTGCTTGAGTCCATGAAATGCCCCTGTCTGCTAAGATTTTCCTTATACCTTCATTTCACGTAGCTTTTCTGTTAGAGTCCATGATTCAGAAGAGTACATAAGTATAGGTGTTATTATTGACTCATACACCTCAATCTTTGTTCTTTTACTTATTTCTTTTTTGTTGAAGCAGGTGTTATATAATGCTCTGTAGATTTTATTAGTGTTTGTTATTCTATTATTAATTTCTCTTTCTAGACTACCTTTTCCTTCAAACATGGATCGAAGGTATTTAATAAATTGAGTTTCTTGTAGCACTTCATTTCCTACTTCTATGACTATATTCGTAGTATTGCGTCCTATGTCCAAAACTTTTGTCTCTTTTATATTTATTTTTAATTCGTACTCTTTTAGTGCTTCAATCCATGCTTCTATTTTGTTTCTTAGCTTCTCCTTCTCGTTTGCAATTAAAATTAAATCGTCTGCGTACAGGAGTTCGTTGACTGATATGGGTCTCAGCTTTCTATACCCAATAAAGGAGTTCACCTTGTCTAACCCCTTTCCTAGTTTTGAATTATTCTGTTGTTAAACCGCCAATTCTTACTTACAATGTTTAAAGTGTCTGCGTATTTATTTTTAATCACTTTTATTATTTTATTGCTGGCGTTCCTTGATTTCAACATTTTCCATATCTTTGGTCCTGAAACACTGTCGAAAGCTTTCTCCGGATTAATTGCAATTGTATATTCATCGATTTGTTTTAATGGTTTTTTTCCGTTTTTCTCTTAGCACAAATATCCATTCTTGGGTAGATCTTTTTGCTCTGAAACCTGCCTGACTGTCTAGGAATGTTGGCTCAAGATGTTCTCTTAAACGTTCCTCTATTACTCTCTCATATATTTTATAAGCTACGCATAGCAGGGAAATCCATCTGTAGTTATTGCATTGCATTGTTTCTTTTGGATGGAGGGTTACCTAGGTTTAGACATAGGTAAAAGAAAATTGTGGTGGTAAAACAATTTTTGAGTTTTCCTAAAAATATCACTAGCCTATTTGACGTAATTCTGAAAGAGACAATAAAGAAATAAATTGTAGGATGAAGTAGGAAACATTTTAAACTCGACTGAAGGTTTGAGATGGAAATGATGGCTTTACTTTATTGTAAGTATGTAGTTTAGTTAAGTATTGAAATTTTGTTATATATGTTAAATATAATTTAACTAAGAAGAAAAAAATAAGTTAGCACAGAGAATGTAACACTTTACTGTCACAAACGGCAGATTTCAGTATTTTAGTCGATATCAGAGGAACGTTTCAATTAGCTGATCACGTCGCATCGGCCGTTCCCTCTATCGCTAACGAATTCCATCAACGCTTCTCTGCTTAATACCCGAAATTAGGGAATTAATTTTTAATGTGCAGTTCGATTAAAAATGTCCGACGGCTCAGGCGTGTCGGGTCGGCGCATCCACGTTCGTCTTGCTAATTTATTAAAAGGACCGCGGCGACCCGGAGGGAGGTGTACTTCGACAGTTAATTTGTTTTCGCTGCGACGTGTTCGTCTCCTTCGTTATCCGTTCACGTTTATAGTGTCCATTTGCGTTTCTTTTGTGTCTGACGTTGTGCATTATGCATCCCGAAATTGCTATCGCCAATTTGTCGGATACCCTTAGATATTGTCCAACTGGCTCCATCTGGTGACTGTTTGTCGCTTCGAAAGAGAATTTGTCCGAAGTGTCGACTTATTGACGTTTTGGTAAAAGTTAAATAGAAGTAAACACACTGTTCGGATTACTCCTTCCGCACAAGTATTAATTAATTCGGGACGACACGTGTTTCGGGATTACGTGGATTCCCATTATCAAGTCGGTTACCGACTTGATTAATACTTGTGCGGGAGGAGTAATCCGAACAGTGTGTTTACTTCTATTTAACTGTTGTGTTTATTGTGCTGCCCCACAGTCCTTGCTATCTTTACTTAAATAGAAGTAATAAATTAAATGTTTGCCAAGATGAATATGCCAAATATGGCAAAACATGACACATGGAAATTTTGAAAATTAGTAACTAAGAGGTTAAGTTGAAAGAAGCAGAAAAAGGAAAACACCATTCACAGGGAGAATGATTGCAGTCCTGTACACTCATCCTTAGCTTAGTATGGAAAACTAAATCAATGTCAGTTATAAAAGAAAGAAAATGACATAAATAAAAGAAAGAAGACATTGTGGTTCACGGTGATGATGATAATAATTCGTAAGCGCGAAAGTAATAAATTTTACAAGAAACGGAGACGGCGAAAACAAAAATAAAGAAGTTTTGTCTATCCGACTTCAGGCAGAATATTTGATTTGCAATAGAAAAAGTTTTTTACTACCATAACGTAACACATAACCTACTAATAATAAAAATAAATTTGAATTCTCTTTATTTATGTCAAGTTGACACAAGCCGGACAACTTCTGAATGACAATTAACTGACACTTGCTAATTAATTATAATGACTTAATCACGAAATTGCAATCTTTTTTATAATCTGGAAAAGCCTAAAGATGTATTTGAAAATGTTACTAGAACAATAATACGAACATATAATTTTAAGGAATGAATTGATTTATGAAATACCTTATCTAATACTCTTTCTATGTGTATGTGACGTGTACCGCCCTGTTCTGTCTTCTCTTGCCTTGCCGTCACTCGACATACTTCTTCCAAATCTTCCTCACTTCACTTTTGCAATCACCCCTTCTTTTGCACTCGTTTTCTTACTATCTCTTCTTTATTCCGCTCACAAACTTTACTTTTTTGACGTAATTGATGTGTCGATGGTGTCCAAATCATATTAACAGCGTACGGCCTTCTTCATCGTCCTCCGGATCCTATGGTGGCAACTTGAGCTCGATTACTTCCACTGGCGCGTCGTTTCTCATCTGCTGCACGCGCGATATAATGTACAAAATTCCCCCTCACCCTTCTGTTGTGTTGTGTGATGTTTTGAAGTTAATTTACAAAGCATAGAACAATAAAGTTTGTTTGTTTTTGTAACATTTTTTAATTGTCGCTGGCTGGACTCCCTACCCTCCCTACCCTTACTCCCTACAATACAGGGACTGCCTTTACCGATTGAGCCTCGGATATTTATAGAAACTCTAATATTAAATTCAGATAACAATCGTATAGGTGGCAGTCTTGTGCGTATTTAATTAACCTTGAAGATGAACAATTTTAGCGACAGCGTTCCTGGCACACGAACCTAATACAATAACAATGAGTTTTGGAATCACCGCAAGATTCATGATCAAAAGATCATGGCAGTATATAGTGAAGAAACAGCAGAAAGTGGTAATGATACAACTCTTTTGCGAAGTTACATTTTAGATTCAACGGACAAAAATTATTGGTGACAAAATAAAAACCATGCACTGGTAAAAATGCTGTGGAGTTTTTGTGACGAGAATTTTCGGAGATAATTCATTACTATATTACAGTGAAGCGCCATTCATTCCTGCATTGCTTAACTTAACGCACACGATAGAATTTTGCCTCCATTTACTTTTTTCTTTCCTTTTTACAAAGTGTATAGAATCATTATTGTTACAAGCGTTGATGGACACATTTAGTCACTGAGTTTGGTTTTGCAAGTCACAGTTTCACCGATGCAGTGTCCGAATAGTTGGCGATACATTAATGGTGCTTAATATAAATTAAGTGAGTGTACTAGGAGAGCTACCAGAAGGGGCGACATTGGTAAGCGCTAGAGAAAGATGACCATCGACAATTTGTTCATTAATAACTACGCAAAAGAAAGATTTAGTTTCTAGACATAGTGTAGGGAAAAATCCCAAAAACATCGTATTTAGCCTCTATAACTATAACAACAAACAATGTTTTGTGCGGGATGGTGTTTGGCGTCCGCCCACGTGGGTCAACGATTCTACGCGGATTTATGTGTACGTCAGAAGGTGGTCGATATTTCGGCGAATTCTACCGGATTTCAGTGCTCCCGACGGATATGAAAAAGACTTCATATTCCTTTGCGATTCCAAAGAAGAATCAAAAGAAGTGCGAAAGGAGGAGTTTCGCGGAAAATCCGACCGACTAATGCGAAACGTTTTCCTGGCGAGGTTGTTTTCGTTGGCAATTAAAGACATCAAGGAAGCCTAGATGTTAAGAAAGCAAATCGTATGTTTGATGTTGAGGTCATTTTTGTTAAGAAGTGATTGGGAATTTGATGGCTATTGCTGCAAGCAATGATACAAACAGTGTAAATGGTTTTTCTAGGAACCCAATGACTAGGGAACTGGGACTAGGGAACGAATAATAACTTCTTATGTCTGCATACATGTTTTATTTTATGATGATGCGTTACGTTATGCGGTTAATAAATAAAATTACCCTGGCACATAATAAATTGCAATGTGACATCTGCTCCACCACCCGAACGATACTTTATCGATTCTATTAAGCCATGATCACTAAGGTTATTTATGTTTAAAGTAAAATATGTATGATACAAGAAACTTCCATAGAAATCAGGTAGAAGTGATTCAAGATGATTGGTTAACATAAGGTAAATTAATTTAGAAAATCTAGCAGCAATAAGGCACCTAAGCAAGATCCGTGAGATATACCTGACGTGGTGACATTAGATCCATATAGATGTAGCTATTACAATGAATATACAGAATTCTATTATTTGAAGGAACACGCATTACTAATAGGTTACAGTAAGATAAATACATATGTATATATGGTTAATTCTATGCAAGGCTTTTTGAAAAATAAGTGTGGACTACATTAATCTGGGTTGCGTAAGATTTACGCCTACGTCTTACGGCCGAAGACTTACGGAAGCTACCGATGGTGAACTAATTTAATGTTAAAAAACAATAAATTTCTCAGTGCGCAAATTATTTGTTACACAATAGAAGTAGTTAGAATCACGCCACATCAGGACAATTTCCTCCTTTAGAACACTAGTTCATAGGCCGCGTGTTTCTTCCTTAATTATGAGATTCTTTGTGTGCACTGCAACGTCGGCGAACGGGCACTAATTTGATTTCCGTGCCGGAACGGTTCCTCTCTAAAGATTTAATTACGCCAGTCTGGGGGAATGCAATTATACGGGATAAAAACAAAGGCAAGTCGAGTGGACAAACTATCCACCCTTGTGTCTGTGCCCCAGTAGGTACTACAGTTCTTGTCCAAATTAAACGAAATAAGTGAGAAACACATAGGCATGTTTGTAGTGAATGGTGCACAGCAGAAACGTATAAGATGCTTACGGTTCGGTGATTCCGCACGATTCCGCTCTCAGTCCATTACTATTGTCAATTGTATTGTCGCGTCAGAGTAGTTCTAAATGTACATATATATTTATAGTCTAAATATCTGCATACATTTGAACTATAAATGTAAAATTCGCGTTTACAATGTCGAGTATATCGGCATTCGTCGCAATATCATTCTTACTTTACGATCGTGGCAAAGCCGCGTACACTGTAAATTTCATTCGTTTGGTTTGAAAGTAGCAAATTTATGTCCGTCAAAGGCATTCGATTTTCTTGTAATGCTAATAATAAAAGTTTTAGATAAGCTTTATCGGTTTCGAATGGAAACGTCTGAAGCGTAAAATGGACATTAAATTTTACTGGCCTTTTCCGCCATTCAGTGGGGAAAATGGGAGGTAAATTGTTGTCCATCACGCAGAGCGGCAGACATTTCGACCATTTTGTATTACATACATGTGGGTTTTATCGCATTAGTGGGAATTAGTTTTAAGACGCAATTTTACGACGGCAATTACCCCTTACTTCGTATTTAAAATGATTCGATTCCTTTTAGTATTGTAGTGCAATTTGTTTGTTCCATTATAGTAAAGAGATATCGCCCAATTCTACCAACGAAATAAACACAGAAATAAATGACATTGTTTCTGTAATTTCTAAATTAGGGCATTTTATTATTGTAATAACAAAATGCAGCTTTAGGTAAGATTAAAAGTCTACAATATTTCCTGAATTGCGTTCAAAACGACAGCAGTTATTCTTGATGAAGATGAAACAACATGTTGATGTGAAAATGATGTATGATCGTTAGTTGGTAAATTATTATCGGTACAGGTGATGGTAAGAAGGGAAAAATAAGAGATCAAGAACTTTGTAGTTGTCGTTTTATAATAAAATTCCCGAAATAATAAATTAATAAGTGATAAATATAGCAGTCCCTTAAAACAAAAACATTTTCGCGAAAGAAAAGTAATTATATCTACTAAATCTAAAACCAAATGAACAGAATAGTAGTATTTAGTGAAATCACCATTATTGGATATCACTGCTTTACATCTTGGTGGCGTAGAATGTATAAGGTGTTGGTAAGGTTGGAGTGGGATGTAGTACTAAGCTTTCTGGATAATTTCCCATAAATTGTCACCTCTTGTAGGTTGAGCTTTGTCAATCTCTACTTTTACATCTCTTTGGTCTCAATTCGATTGACGTTTGGAGATTGTGCTAGCCTTTGTAGGACCTCAATCCTTCCTTCCGCTAATCAGTTTCTCGCTAACTTACTCGTGTGTTTCGGGTCATTATTTTGCATAAAGATCCCTTTAATAGGCATTTCATATTCTGCATACAAAATATCAAAGTATACATTTTGTTATATCTTTTATGAGAAATATTGGACCGACACCATAGATGCGAGCAACTGCTATTATTATTTTAAAGGATTTTGTTTAGTCCGTTATTTTCATTAAAAGGGAAATTCCTAACATACAATTCCCCTTTTCTTATAAAAACCTCGCTAAAGAATTTTAGAGCAAATTAAATATTATTTGGAACGCAACTATACGTATATACCGGGTGTCTGGCCATATCTCGGTAACCGTTCATCTTACAACCTTGCGACGAAAATCTTAATAATAAAGGTGACAAAGGGAATTTCAACAGAAATATTGAGGTATATTAAAAATTCGGCATATTCTCCTTAAGTTGTAGATAAATGTCGGTTAAAATTATTATTAGTAAAAGAGTCGGACGATTTTACACTATTTTCATTTAACATTTTTAACGTAACTCTCCTACGAGGGGTAGGGTGGGAGGGGGTATGTCTGGGTAGAAAACCATTTATAATTTCGCTTTATCTTAAGGGATTTTAATTTTTCTGGGCTCATTAGAAAGAGCATTTCACAAGGAATTGAGCCACGTGTAGTTGGGAATTGTGTAGAATAACAGAGGGCGCTATTTCTAATTTACCGGAGAGAATGGTGAAAACCAGAAACTGCTACCTTTCTTTGTTACGAAGTTATAGTCACTACAAGAACTTTGAGAATAATGTTCTGCATTTCGTCCATAACCCAAACGTATGTCCACAAAAAATCCCATATCTACAATGTTAAAGTGGTGGACAGTATCGGCTATACAGGTCAGAATTCGAAAATTAAATTTGTTGCGAATATGTATTAGACAATTCAATCAAAACACAGCTTTATTGTTTAGCTCGAGCTTTCGGTTTTTATTTAAAACCTTCTTCAAGAGTACAAACTAAAAGACATGGGATTGATGATAGGACAAAAAGAGAAATTATACTGATGGATTAACATGTTGTCTGACATGTTAAAAGATGGACAAAATATTTACATTAACACATTAAAATATTGAATAGTATAACACAGTCGGACATTATAGTAGACAAACAGGTTTAAAGGCGATCTTTTTACGGAGAATTCCACACATATTGATCTATAAAATTAACATCGGTGATTTAGTTAGAGCAGAAATCGCCATGTTTATACGAATAATAAAGTTATTAAACATAGACTCCTGGGAGGCCAGTGTATCGTCATCAATCCAATCAAATAAAACGGGTATTATTTATATTTAAGCTTGGTTTTTCTATTTCCAAAACAAATTATACGTTTTAGATCGTTTCGGAGACACCTTCTTCTTCAAAGCTATAACATTATTCTTTATAATTCATAAGAAATGTGGTATTTGCGATGAGTTATAAAATTCTAATAAAATAAAATTTATATTGGTCAAAGTTGACAACATTAAGAAAAACAGATTCAGCAACTTGAGTATGACATATCATCTGGCAATACCCGCAGAGGTTTATCAAAACATTCCATTGATAACAAACATAGTCTCAATTTTTCTAACCCGAGGATCCTCGGTATAGAAGAAAATTTATTCAAAAGATTGATTTCGGGAACCATACATATTAAGCAGAATATAAATAGTGCCTGTGATTGCAGTATTGGCATTTCCAATTTCAGCAATAATTGAGGTAATTGAAGTAATTGAGGACGGTGAAGATTCATTTGATGAAAGGAGGCGTACGATAGTTTCTGCGTCCGTTTTTTTGCAGCTATCAAAGCGTTAATCTTCGTAGCCATTGGTTGATTACGGCGAAAGTTAATACAAGGGAAGGTAGGTTTTAGTATGTCAATCCAGAATAATAGATTAGTTAGTTTAATAATATCCATTTCATATGGTAGAATTTTGAAAACGGAGAAAGGTACCCTCCGTATACAGATACAACATCTGCTGTAAATAAGGCATTGAAGTGATCTATCCACACCGTAAGAAATTGCGGGTAGAAATTAACACTAAAAGTAAACCATATAAGTCTACATTATTTTCGGTAAATTTGACATTGCGAATATTGGTAGATCACGTCTGTATCTTATATCTCTATCTCACTTTACTCAATACGTTTTACACGAAAATTGTTTACGTATTTACGCCTGCCCATTAAAACGTTGAGGGACACTTTAAGGATCCTTGGATGTAAATACCTCAAATATAGTCGCAAACATTTCTTTGGTAATAAAAAATTACCCAGGTCGGATGTTAGATTTAACATGCGATTTTTTTACTGCTACTTTTTAAGTAAAGATAGCAAGGAGTGTGGGACAGCACAATAAACACACTATTCGGATTACTCCTCCCGCACAAAGTATTAATTAATTCGGGACGACACGTGTTTCGGGAATACGTGAATTAATACTTTGTGCGGGAGGAGTAATCCGAACAGTGTGTTTATTGCTACTTTTTAGGTTTTACATGCAGATTTTTTTTTAATGTACAAGCTTGTTCTCCGATTTTAGCAGTTACTTACTCATTTACCGTTTTCTTTAAAAAATTTTAAGCTTTTCCCAAATTTTTATTTTATCTCTTTTATTGGATTGGTATCCCGATTTCTGGTTAAAACGTAGCTGGCGGGATCTTATGAACACTTCTATGATGGATGCATGAGCTTCTTTTTCAAAGTAATGACTGCTATACATACATTTTTTTGCAAAACCATGGTTTTGTTTACCTCTTTAATTTTTTACGATTTACTATTGCTTCACCTACTTCTTGAATGTATGTTTTACACCATTTTCTTTCAAGCTCCTTCTACATCGCCGTGGTGATTAATTTTGCAATTATTTATTTTTATATGGAGTCTGTTGTGATATGAGTGTCTTGTGCTCTCATTATCCAAAGATTTTATGCTGAATTTTTCTTTATCATATATATTTGGTTTTGGTTAGGTGTAGTACTCATATGCAGTTTTCCAAATATCATTCTGTGATTACTACTTATGTCCGTCGAGGTTTGTAACCCAGTATTTTTTGAGGGACGGAGTTGTTCATTCATGATATCAGGAAATAATGTTTACTAATATTTCAACATATACCGTACTACAAGAGCTCATGGAAATTTCTACCATTTCTTCTACTTACATATTCCAGAACAGAATGAATCTACCCGTGCCATGTCAGAGTGTACGTCACTAATTAAACTTTCCGTATCATATTTCGCCCTCTTTCGAGCGCGAGTATTTGCTCGTGACAGTTATATGACACTGATGTTCTAATTAAGCTGACCCACGCACAAATGCCGCCACGCGGCTCGGGTCAACGTTCCCGTGTCTCCCTTTATTTGCGATGGGACGACAACGCCAGCGAAAGGGTCGTACATCGTACGCCGGCGTATGTACCGGTCGATGTCGCGAGACGCGAGGGCCACTCGACCGCCCTAACTCGAACGAAGGAGCGGCACGCGTTAATTGTGACTGTCCGGGAAACATTAACGTAATCAATAAGCGGCGTGCGTAGACGCTGGATCTCTCTAATTAGATTATAATACCACGACGGAGTTGTAGGTCAAGCCCTCTCTGATCGTCGATAATTAGTCGGCGATGTTAAGTGTATATAGTTGCTGAAGTGGCTGAGGAAAGTTTGACTTTGACCGATATATCTATATAATCGGTTATTTAGGGCAAAATATTAATTCGTAACGACTTATACGCCATTTTTCATCATAGCAAAGCATTTATGGATAAATTTTAACTTTAGCTTGTTTTACTTTCCAAAAGAATGATATAAACTGCAAAAATATGCTGCAAAGAATTACAGAAGAAGAAAGAATAATCTTCACTCTATTAAAAAAAAAAGGTTATCTCCGACGGCATGCTGGGAATGCCAACTCACGCACGACACATGATCGACACATTCTTCACTAACTCCTATCCAAACAGACAGGAATGAAGATATAACGAAATCAAAGTGACGCAAGCAGACACCTGCTGGTTTAGGAATGGATCGAAAACACAGCAGGGCGTTGGCGCAGGAATATATGTAGTAATCCGAGAGTTGAAAAATACTAGAACCTCGGGCAACATGCAAAAATTTTTCAGGCTGAAATCTATACCTTCGAGATGTGCGCAAGATGTTGAACAAGAAGCTCAAACACAAATCAATAAAAATCTTCAGTGACAGTCAGGCTGTATTGAAAACATTGGAGGCGCATAAATGACACTTTAAGCTGATCTGGAGCTGCAAAACCATTCTAAATACAAACTAACCCTAATCTGGGTCCCGGGTCACTCCAACGGCAACTTCAAGGCAACGAGACAGCTGACACCCTTGCAAAAAAGGGCGCCGCGGGGTGCTTCCAGGGTCCAGAACCGGCAATTGGCATACCAACTTCAATAGCCAAACAACCAAATTAGTTTCTGATTAAAACAGAAAGTACTCCAATTTTGGAGCAATTCTCCTAGTTTGGTACATACCAGAGAGTGCATCTCACCCAATCATGTCAGAACTGGAGAATTACTAAAACTTGGCCGTAAAAGGGTCAAAATAATTACTTCTGTGTTTACAGGTCAATGCAGAATCAGAAAACATCTACCCAGAAACAGGTATCGGAAGAAACCGAATGCCGACTGTGTATGGAGGACGAAGAAACAGTAGAAACGTTAGGTGCTACTGTCCTGCGGCCATCTGAATCAGGTACTCCATCTTTGGGAAGGAAATTACTTCCGTAGCTGACCTGAAGAATTCCTCATTGAACAAGATTCTGAGCTACCTCAAGGGCCTGGACTTGTTTGACGAACTCTAGGATGGCATCCGCTCTACAATGGGACCTAGCGGCCGTAGTAGAAAGAACGATTAATCGAACCAGGCGGACGATATCGCTAGATCAAGTAATCAAGTATGTAAGTTATTGCGTAAGAGTTGGTTCTAAAATTTGATGGGGCATGGTAATCAATACAGGATATAAATTTGCAATGGGATAAAACCCTTAAATGCTCAAAGTATAATGTCTTGATTTGAATACTTTTTTGGGGTAAAATTTCTTCTTAACTTTCTTCTTCGTCTTGTTTTGTTTGTTTGTGTTATTTCTCAAAGAAATCAGTTAAAATTTCGATAACAGAATAGCTTAATAAATTTAATGAAAATACCAAAAGCTACTTTATTTAACAATTACGGAATCTAAATATTTATATCGAATACTATAAAGTATAAGTATAAAGTTTTTTTCTATTGGAAATACATACATATTTATAATTTGAGTATATTAATTTTTATTATTTTTTACCACTTACCATCATCGAAAATAACTGAACATAAGCTAATAAGCCTCTTTGATCTAACCAGAGACCGGTTTACTAACTGTATTTCCTAATTCCACTTCCTCTTGTGCTAATTTTCATTAGATTGAATAATCAAAATCATATCATAGATATTTGTGTGTGTTATAATGATTCCAGTATATATATTTATATTAGTAGCGATATAACAATTCTAGAACCTACTAGTGCCGTGCAATATTATCTACCTGATTTCTACACGTTTAAAGGTAAAGACCCCAGGGATTAACATGCTCAGTCGCTGGGATTCTATGAATATTCCCATCTCCAACGTGCATATTTAGGAATATTTGCCTGAAGGTGATTCTCAGGAATATGCCTGCTCAGGGTTCTGTGGGATACCTGTCTCTGGTTCTACTCATTATTGGACCAGATTTACGGATAATGTACACTTGTAGGGAACTATATTATATTTTTAAATTACCGCCTTCGTTATTTATTTTACTTGTATGGGGCTTGATTGTTTTTTCTTATTATTTTATGGAGAGAGGGTGTAAGGCTTTTATTGTACAACGTTTGTTTTTATACTTTTTTGATATGATAAGCACCCGATGTTGCGTGCTTCTCGTGCGGCGTTCTTTTCGCGACAAATATATTAATCATTTTTGGTCTCCTTTTCGACTCCAGCCTTCTGATTGGCTATAGCCCGATATAGTGCAGTTACCATTTAAAATGATTTTTTAGTATTTCAAATCTACTTGGTTCACGAAAAGTAGTTGATGTACAGCAATGTACATAAATTTCTCTTTTCTTGTCAATATTCTTTTAATGGTGATTTGATGAACAGTGTCTTCTAGTGTTCCGTAAATGCTAGCCAAGGGATTTTAACCTTTCGAGTTGTTGGACCGATATTTCTTTCCAATCGTCTAAATGGAATTGAGTACGTAAATGTCTTAGAAGAAGTGCTGAATAATGTTGCATTGAACCTGAGGCACATTTTATACATGCATGACAGTGCACCCGCTTACAATGCCCGAATTTCGAGAGACTGGTTAAAGGAAAAATTTCTGAATAGGTGGATAGGCGGTAACGGATTAACAGCATGGCCAACAAGACCTTCCGAAATTAATCCTCTGGACTTATTTGTTTGAGTTTTTTAAAAGGAAAATAAATAAATAAATGAAATAAAATTAATGCAGCAGTTCTATAAATTACTCCTGATGTTGGAGTGCGTGTTGAATTCGCTCTCTCGAACACTACAACTATTAGAGATGAGTCGTTCCGGCCGGAGTCGGTACAAAAGAACGAATATGAACTTGGAACTAAAAGGAACGAGCAGTTTGCACCGATATCGGTCCAACTCCGGTGTTCGGATACGAATGTGTACTGTATACATCCTATACTTGTACGGTATACGCTATACGACTTTCACGAGATGTGTCCGTCCAAATGTAGTCGGTACAAAAGAACTAAACCATACTTGAAGTCCATAGTCGCCAGTCGTTGCGCAATATTGAACCAAAAAACCGTTATCGTTCTTTGCGTTCCATGACTTGAAAGATACTGGAACACGATGGGCATTTAAAATGTACGGTCCCAATCTAGTTCCATCCAGTCACTCCGGCGGAGTCGTTCGTTTCTGGGCGTGATTAGGCGTTGCCAAATTTACACTTACTTTGGGCTGCTCGCGTGGCTTAACGAGGGACCGTACAAATTTTCTAAATTAAAATTGTCGACTCAGAATTGAACAGGGAATCGTTCTACTTGGCGTTTATCAGCATTTTTCTGGCCATGTTGTATAAACTTATCTAAACAATATTTTCATAATCGGTACCCCTCCCTAATGAGAGCTAAACTAAATTAAAATGGGTTAAGATATATATGCTGAAAAATGTGCTTTCATTTAATGTTTTCTTTAGCGGTGCAGATTTTATAAGTATCCGATCATATATATACGGCAAAAATTTAACGTAAGTGCTCTAAATGAGGAGCTCCAAACTAACAAATTGTCAAAATGCTTACTGTAAGTGAATTTCAGATTTAGTAGATTCTCCTGAATAAGGTGGTCGGTGACATGTTTACACTACTGTATGTATATCAGAGGATTATAAAATTTGTTTTAGCCCCTAACAATCGATGTAATAATAAACCCCAAATGTGTATTTTATAAAATATAGTAGATTTTGGGGGCTAACACTTGAATAAACTCCCTATTTACTGAGATTTATTTCCCTATCTCTCCTCCTCCGTCCCTCGCGAAGGAATAAACATTCCCCAGGAACATCTTTCTCCGAGCAATTGTGTTGTGCGACTTTAATGGACACACTAATCAAATATCAGATAAAGATCTGATATTTGCCAAAATTTATTACGGCTGCTTACCGGAGTATCCCCCGTACTAACTAACATCTTCGGTCGGTAGGTTCCGTATCCCGATTTAAACGCAACACTAATCTCGGGGGCAACTCTCGATCTAATGCCCCACCTCGAGTGGAATTAGTCTCCGGCCAGGGGATTCGGAATTGTTGGGATTTCGGTCGACATTAAGTGTGATTAATTTTCGGCCGAAATATGTATTGGAACGGGGCATCGTCTCTACCTTATTCCCGTTTTAGAAAGCGGACGGGTAAACCCGAGGTGGTTGAGTTCCATCGCCGGTCACTGGTTTTTTAACTGTCTGCCTACTCGTCGCAGTTGCCGCCATGTCCTTTAGAAATTTGGGTAATTAGGATCTTCGGGCAGGCGAGCACTTTTAATGCCGCTCCGTCGAGTGGTCCTTCGTCAGCGTTGAAGTACGTCATAATTACGTCGCGACTTTCGACGCAAAATTATTCAGCGGAATCGATCGTTATGTCGTGGGGAATGCTGAGATGGTAGACGTTTTGACTTTTGGGATATTCGTTTTAATGTAGGGAAATTTGGGGATTGCCAGTTCGCAATTTTGAAATCCTCAGGGTATAAATTAAGTAGCAATATTTTACCGTATTCATAGGAAACTGTTTCCACTGTATCAAGTATTTCTAGACAAAATTTTTATGTTGTAACAGCTAAATATATTGTAATGATGAGAGGAACTACATTTCTACAAAGCCTTCACATGGAGCTTGCGTATGTAACCAATATTCCAAACTGGTAATAGTTGGTGTCAAAATCGCTATAACATTTTAGAGCTAGCAGCTAACATTTCAGACGTATCTAAAATTGGTTTAATAAAGTGAGATTTTTTGAGATTATATTTACAGAAGTTATTATTTAAATTATTAATTACTTATTGAAAAAACACAGTCAGAGTCAACTGTATTTGTAAATGTAAATATGGATGAGTGAGTCAGAAATGGTTGTAATTTTGTTTTACTAAGGTATTTTGATATACACAACCAGAATTACACGAGTCACGTGGATTTGAGTTAATTTGAGGAAAAAGGTGCTCAAGTCGGTAATTGGGGTTTAAAAGGTGAAGCCGTTTATTACTATTGTTGTTAATGTTTCGAAAAAAAAAAAATTTAACTTCAGAAGGTTAGTGAGAGTAGGTTTAACATTATATACAGAGACTTTAGATAGAAGTCTGGGTGCTTAAGTCAGTAACTGCCGTTCAAAAAGTGAACCTTTTTGTTAGTATTGACATTGTGAAAATATATTTATTTAATTTCAGAAAGTTAGTGAGAGTAGGTTTAACATTATGTACAGAGACTTCTATCAAGAGTCCCTTGGTAGAAGTCTCTGTACAGTCCCACGGGCTCGCTGGGCTAGAGCCCAGAGCTCCGCAATCAATGGGGCCCCCACCTTACCCGACAACAGCGGAATCCATGATAATTTTTTCAATAACTATACAAGATTTGATTACTATTACAAGATTTACAAGCTGGTTGCTAGTTTAGTCTTAGCTAATCTGTGAAAAATTATTTTGTTTACTTTACATATCAAAGCGTTCGAAATTATTCGCTTTGCCCACCTAAATTGTTTACTGTTAGGACATGATAAATTCTCTGCTTACAATTAGTCAACTAGACTGTTAATTATGGATCAATTGTTTGTATAAGAAAAGACATGTGTAGGCATAAGATCCGTCTGGTATCGCTGATGTCCATTGAAAGCGAGGTGCTTAAAGAAATGGACTGAAGGTGTCATTCGTGATTTTGCCACTCAAAAGTCTAGGCAAGTACCTCTTATATCGGTATAGATTTTTATGTGTTTGCATTTGTTTATAAATTTTCAAAAATAAATTATATCGGCGCTAATGTTGTTCGTTCCTATTAATATCGATTCTAAATTTCTCTCCAAAGGGACCCATGCATCCCAGTGCCCAGGGCACCCACTTGGCTTAAGACGACCTTGGCTGTACATACTCTCATTAACTTTCTGAAGCTCAAAAAAATTAACTCAAAGGAAGTGGTAGTTGATTCTTCTTCATGTTGAGCGTCTTTCTTTTCTTTTGATTTGTCTAACAAAGGGACATTTAGGAGTCTAAGTATGTCTACGTTATATTTAGTTGTCACAAATTTGGAGCGCTTCATGACACCAATTAAGGTTCATTATAGTTACAGCATTTTAGCAAGAAGATTTATGGCGTTCTTACTTATCACCCAGCTGTCAATAATTGATAGGAGTATATATTTAAGTATGGCAGTCTAAGCATTATCTACATGTAGACTATAACTATTTCTTTGAATTGTTACTCCAAGACACTATATTCGTAAGTTCTTTTCCTCAGACTTTTATTCCAAATGGAAGAAATATCTCAATTTTGGCTTAGTTGGTCTAAAACAATGTCCTTACTATATTGTCACGGAATCTGTTGCAACTGTACTGGCGAGGCATCCTGTGGTAACTGTACAATACTTTTGGCGGTAAATCGATTTGAGTAAACAACCGCGTTTTTTGTAAAAGCGCGCGCTTATCGGCTCTTTGAATATCTGAAATTAGAACGTTTTTTGATTTGAATTTATGGATGTTTCTGTTTCTCGAACATGTTAGAAATTATTCTAACGAATTTCACTATATAAGGAGTCGTTCGAATAAGTAGTTGTAGAAGCGTACTGCATTACCGACCCTATTGCATGGGCCTCGGTGGCTTGTCTCTTGACCGGTGTCCCCTAGATGGGGTTATGCCCTGACGCATGCAGGCCATAGGAGCTATTCGCAGTGAGATCGGCGATGCACCAACTATTAAAGTGGGTTTAGCATTCGGAAAGACGCTGACGACGCCTGATAGACAGAAACTCGGGACCGTCTTTAATGCTTGTTCCTCTTCATTGCTTTGCTGCCTACGGTGTTATCGGTCTAGGTCTGCGTCTTAGTTCAAGTCTAACAGTCTAAGTAGAGCGCAGTTTGTCTAAATTTGAAGGTAGTAAATTTTGGTATGTAGTGCTGTTTTATAACTTGAATAAAGAACTTAACGAATAAAGTGTTTTAGTGTAATTAGAAAGTGAGTGTTATCATTGTACCACGGTTTACGTCCGAAAATAAAATTACTGACAATATGTAGCAAGCAATGTTTTTATTTGTTTAGTTTAACGAATAATCAAACATCATTTTCATAACCATATCAATTACAATTCATGACTCTGAAGTAAGGATTAAAATAATAATATTAAGAAATAAATATAATAATAAAGATGTAGATAAATATATAGGAATGATTATAAACTAGAAGTAATTTTATTAGGAATGCTTATAGATCGTAGAAGTTACTAAGGTATAATGTAGCTGTAGTTGTTATTTAACATTTTTCGTACAATGACTGAGACTGTTAGAAGTAACAGATGAATTAACTATTTTGCATTCTATGTTTTATAATATATATGATTTCAAAGTTCAATAAAGCTGTGGTATGAATTTACTACGGAGTCACACAATATTTTCCTGTCAGGATTTTATTAGTTTGTTTTAAAACTCATTCAGATTACTGTTATGTCAAAAGATTTATACTACAACGGCAATTAATTCGAGAAATCACTAAGCTAGAGCACGATTTCTTATAAATCTACATTGATCCGTTAAGTTCAGTTTAGTTTAACTCCACTAATATCCTAACACAAATTTATGTATATGAGAGTGTCATGTCTGAGTAATAAACATTTTTATTTTATTTTAATGCTGTCGGTAACATATTAATGCCATTATACATAAATACATATATGAGTGAGATATTTTCTATTGGAAACGTTGAAGCAATCCAATTTGTTATCTGCATTTTCATTTACGTATAACAAGCACGAGTACTTGCTTAAATTCCTCCAATCATTTTCCCTCTGTGGGGCCATTCATCTTCGCTGTTGCCGAGATTTAATTGACGCGTCTCAATTGATGTAAACACCAGTTTTACGAACTTCAACACGAATCGAGTGGCATGGAGTAACAGTGCATTCGGTATTCGTCAAGTGAGAAACTTTCAGCGATGAAATCTAAATTTCGGACTCGCAGGCAGAAGAAAATAATTATTCATCGCGTCGGGCAGAATCGTGTCGGAAATATTGGTATAATTAGGATTTATCTTTAGTGATATTAGCGTCCGACGAAAGTTCAACAAGTAATGAATAAAATGCGAGAAGAGCGAGTTTTCGGACTGAAAACTTTGACGACGGCGAAAACTTTTGGAGTTCGGCGTTCTTCGGATGCGAAGAAGTTATTTTTTTTTAGTTGTTTATGAAACAGACTTCACTCCCGATTTCGATAAGTTCGCCCTTAATAGTTCTTGATTGATTTACACGGCGTTCTCGTTGATTTTTAGTTTGCCTTAATACGTTTATGTGAGGAAATTCGTCGGAGTAGATTCGAAAAGTTTAGAACTCTATTTGTTAAGTCTTTAACTTTAATCAATATACAGGGTTGATGCATTAGTGCGGCAATGCTCTAAAAATCTCAGTTTTAAAAAAAGAAGTATCTTAGAAACTAATGACTTTAGGTATAGAGAGTGCTTAGTAAAGAAGAAAATAGCTGAACCATTCTTTCTTTTTATAATATAAAATACAGGGTCGTCCATTTACAATAATTGAAAAAAATAAAGTATTTGAGTTTTGGATCGCCTTGTATTCAGTTTTGGCAATTTTGAGAAAATGTCAGTTTGCAATATAAAAAATTTATACAGGTAAAAAAAAATTTAGACCGTGTCGTTTGCAGTAGACCTAGAACTTATAGTGATTTTCATATAAAATTCAGCATAGCTTCGGCAAGAAAATGTCATTTAACCTAATAATACCATTCAGATGTACTTCCAAAAAGAATTAATGAGTCAGTTTACGAAAGTAAACACTGTCGAATAGATAAACTGATAACTTTATGAAATAAACGTGCAGTCCTCGGTAACCTTAGACTCGCCATGTTAGGTTAAACACCTTCATTTGAAGGTTTCAGAGGTCATACTTACGTAAAGTGAACAAATACATATGACATAGGAGTTCTGGCTCCTTCTGATTTTCATTTGTTTGGGCCGTTGAAAGTTCATTTGTCGGTTAAAAGATTGGAAGACGACGACGAAGTCAAGAGGAAGTACGGCAGTATTTTACAAATTTGGATCGCACCTTTTACGAAGAGGGTTCACAGAAGCTTGTGCCTCGCTGGGATAAGCGCCTTAACATTGGCGGCGATTATGTTGGAAAGTAGCTAATAGTTCACGTTTCTACGTAGTGTATGCTTGATTTCTACAAATAAAATAGCCTGTCTGTAATTCACAAATATACCTTAATAGCCGGACATCCCCCGTACAAAGCTGAATTCTATTTTGGCGTTTTGTAAAGCTGATATTGATGGAATTTTCAACGCTTGCAGTGTTTATGCAAATTATTGGGTACCTTACTTGACTGAAGTTTGGCATGGAAGAAAAAAATTGATAGTTTATAGTAATTTTAAAAAAGCTCGTTAGGTGATTTTTACCCTTAAGGACATATTAACCACAACGACTCTTGTGAACGTACACTGTATGTGTATCAATCAATCCTGTCATATAATATAATTTTATTGGGTCCGTGTAAAGATGCTTATCGAGAATTTGTCCTACAAAAGCGAATAGAATTAACGGCACTCTTTATCTACATCTTTCAACACAAAGATCTATTTTCAAAACACATTGATAACGTATTCTTGCAGGATACTTGTACGTTCCGTAGCACGAAGTTGCGCGCAAGCACAAGCATGAACTACGCGCGACCCAGAAGCAAGAGGCACACACACGGGGGGGGGGGGGGGGGGGGGGGGGGGGGGGGGGGGGGGGGGGGGGGGGGGGGGGGGGGGGGG
>JARFOC010036201.1:0-26164 GCA_031763485.1 Osmoderma eremita
CCTATCCTATAATAAATTTGATCTAATAAATAAATAAAACTCGGATACTTAAAATACGCTGAATTACTACAAAATATGCAAATAATATACAAAATGCATATTATCCGGCCTTTACTGATTACTGTAATGTTCGTCTTATATCGTAGAAGCAGCCCTATAACAGCTTTATGTTCTCTCTCTCGGTTAAATGACTGCGCATGTTGTGATTCCATGAATGGCTTAACTATGACGTAACATAAAAAGCGTCAAAAGTACCAAAATAAAAAATAATAAAATGAAACGCTATTACGGGCCTATGGTTTTAATTGCTGGAATCACCAGCAATGATAGGGGTGCAAGCATTAAAGACGTCTTTAATGCTTGCACTCCTTGGGCCCGTAATGTCATTTTATGGTTTAATTGTTTTGGCACTTTTGATGTTTCTTATATTGTTATGAAGCTTAGGGGATGTGACTTTCCCCGAATTATATTAACGTAAAAGCGTTATCTATAGAATTGTACATCAATCGGTTACAATTTACATGGACTATAGTTCTGCTACTAAAAAGATAAACATATTGGGAGACCGCACCTTCGCTTATTATTATTTATCTGTATTAAAACAGCAAACCCAGCCTCCCTCATTTAATGTTAGGATAACGTTACGATAAGATACATACATACAAAGTTCGTAATTGCGCCAACTGTATTATGTAGCTCGGCCGCGCAATGCCATTAAATAGTTTATATTCTCGAAGTATTCGTACGTACACGCAAACACACGTGAACCGACATTTAACGGAATCTGCCCCTTATTGACATTACTAACATTTAGTAAACTATAAACGTTAGTTTATGTAGATTACTGTGTGTCGGCGCTGTAATTACAGTAGAGATATGACAATATCGTTGGTGGACGGCAGCCGAGTTCTCTTTAAGGACGGCAGGGAGATCTATGGAGATAGTTGAGCGTCTAAATTAAATCATTTTAATTAGATTGGATGCCGAGCAAGAGCAGTTGGAGATAAGGCGAGCGCGAGGCTGCTGATGTCAGGACCTAATTGTTTCGTCTCTGTTTGGTAGTCAATTATTTCATAAGTACTTGTATAATTATGCCCTAAAAACGATGGTGGTTTATGGCGGCATTATCATAGCCTCCGTATTATACTCAATAAAATCTGTATATAATAAATTTGTATGGAAGCTGAAAACTATGATGATAATGATATTTTTACAACAAAAAGTTACAAAAAGGAACCAAAAAAAAACCGAAATCTCCACTTCTAGCTGCAAACACTTCTCGATATTAGATCTCTGCCTTCTTACCATTAGATGTAAGACTGTTTGCAGTCAGGTTATTATCTTCCCTTGATTTTTCCATAACCCTTTTTCTCTGCTTCTTCCGTGATTGTGCTTTATTCGATCTTTTCTTCATATTATTTCCTATTACTTTCCTAACACTTTTGATCAAACGCTCTTCTTCAATTTGGCATTCGAAACATATGCCCAAGATACCCAAAAGTTGGATATTTTTCCGTTTATAGGTTCCGTCTCTAAATGTTTCATTTCTTATCACACCTCTTCTCGCTTTTCCTTCCCAGGAACCTTATTATCCACCGCACTCACTCTTTTCTTTTGATTTTGTGTTGGTATCGGTGCTGTACAAATATTGTCGGCATGTTGTTAAATATCTTTCCTGCTTATCCAAATCTTTCATTTAGTTTTTCATCTATCCGATAACCAATTCATTCCCTACCTGCAAAAATTTAATCTAAATTTGACCATTTCCCTGGATAGTGTATATCCAACTTTAGAGCACACGATCACCATACAAGTGGCTCTTATAATCTACAAATTGTTACCCTTTTAAAGACTGATCTCATAGCTGATAAATCTATTAGGATATATTATTTAGATTACATGAATACATGTCCCAAAAATTAAATCAAAAATATAGATTGCCTACGCTACAGTCAATCAATCAATTAACCAATCAATGGGCTATAACCAAATGTAATGGAACATTGCAATGGTTATTTTTATGTTTGTCTTAATACATTTATGGATGTTGTTTAATTTTATGGTCTTAAAAATCTAATTTTAACTCTTTTAAATATTTTATGTCCTCTATCTACCGATAGTAAAATGCTAAGAAGGAGTACTATAAGATTTTGAAGCTTTTTTTACATGTACTATACCTGTTCAACATTGAAGCCATTACAAGTTTACGATTTCCTTGTTTCTGTAACTCTTAATTGCAATTATATTGCCCATTAATGTGGATAGTCTTTCAAAATAAGTATTTCTATTGCTGGTGCAACCATCAACAGTGCTTTAACTAGAGCAGAAGCTGTTACCATTCAAATACATATCTTTCAAATAATTGTGAGTTGTAATTAACTTCTGGTAATTATTTTATAAGGTGTTAAAAAGACAATGTAAATGCAATTTTCTAGGTTTCATTAATGATGCAGTACGTCACATGGTGCGAATGATACAGCGAGCACGTAAAGGTTCAAATAAATTCATTGAAAATTCAGGTGTTCTTTTCTCGAAGATACCCTCGGATCCGTCGATTATTGATTTTAGTTGCCGTTTTTCTGATGAGTATTTCATGGATACAGGATTACCCAAAAACATGTTATGACAGCTCACTTATTTTTTTTTAAATAGAAACAAATTCTACGTCAAATTCTGATCATATTTTATGTATCATGTCAGCAAGAAAGAAAAAAATATCGTAATTTAGGTCACGTGAGGGATACTTATACGAAAGATCGGTTCACTGTATCAGAAAATAAACAGCTAAATGCATTATTGGCTATTCAAGAAGACCGCCATAAGTCTAGCCGCAACTATGACATTACTTATAGTACGTGAAACGGTCGGTTACACTTCTGTCAGACACACGACATTATGGTTGGTGCTAGCTGTACATACACATGGACATAGAAGATCACATTCAAGAATAGAAGCTTTGAAACAAAGTACCAATAGCAGACAGAGCAATAGAATATAACAAAATACCAAGAGAAGTAAAAAACTATATCAGTTACACAAAGAAATTTGTTTCAAAAACAAGTAACACCCTTGCAGTAAGTAAGTAAGCAAGTACAGGGTGACGCATTAGTACAGGGCGAGTCAAAACTCAAATACATTAATTTTTCGATTATTTTAAAATCTTTTATAAAAGTGAGATCTTTAGAAATTATTTTAATGCAACAAGTTAATTGTGGAAAAATGACAGTAAGACAGTAAGAGTCTTAGGCCTTAATTACTAGCTAGAAGGTTATGTAATTGTATCACATTTTTTGGAAGGACGAATGAATGGTCAAGTTTATTTAGACTCTTTAGAAAAACATTTGCCGTTGTTATTGGAAAAGGCTCCCCTAAAAGTTCGTCAAAGGATGTGGGTATCCGCTTGATGAAGCTTAATACACGATCATCTAAACACCAATTTCCCTGTAAGATGGGTAAGGAGAGGGGAACCAATTGAGTGACTAGCTTGTTCATCCGAGTTCATTAAAAATGACTTCTTCATGCGGTCGTATGTAAAGAAAAATTGTATATCAAACACTGTACACTGACTCGCCCTGTATTAAGTTTTGACAATTTTGAAGAAAATGTCACTGTGCTATAAAACTGTTTTGATACAAAATACAAATAATAGGATACGTTGGCTTAAAATAGTAAAAATAACTTGATCCACTAATAAATGAAACAAGTCCTTAATCTTAGAGAATTGGTTAGTTACGAGAGTATTTATATTCATAAGATCCATTTAAGAAATCGTATGTTTGGTTCAGCCGGGTGACTGTTTAGGACTGTTTACTTTTCTTGATATTTTATATGACGACGGATATATCTAGTTTTACAACATTAATGCATCACTCTGTATATTTCTTAGTTAATTCACCATTACGGGACGTGCTAATAATAATATTTAACTAAAATTTTAAATTTCTCCGCTAATAATCTTAAATGATCCCTCAATTTAAATTTTAGCCATTCACCATACCCTTACTTTTAAAATAAAATCAGCTGATCCTCATGGGTCAGCCATATTGTAAATTTATTCAGATGACGTTTAATAAAGGATACACTCAACTAGTTTTCCAAACTAATCAGGAAGTATTCCTTAACGGTACGGCGCTTCTTTACAAAGTTAAACGGTAATACCTCCAGTAAATTTATTGTATTCCGTGAACATAATAAACTCGACGTAATTACAAACAGTAGCCGTACGTCTTATCGCGGTAATATAAACGTTAATGCAACCGAGGTCGGGTGTTCTGATTTAACGGATAGTGATCAGAGTACGCGGCGTGGGCACCGTGCGGCATACGATTCACACACGCAGGCTGACGCACACTCGCACATAATACGGGCCGATCTCTAGAAAAAGAAGTACAGAAGAAGAAGAAGAGGGAAATAGGAAGACAAAGTAT
Source organism: Osmoderma eremita (assembly GCA_031763485.1). NCBI lineage: Eukaryota > Metazoa > Arthropoda > Insecta > Coleoptera > Scarabaeidae > Osmoderma > Osmoderma eremita. Next base: position 4,428 of record JARFOC010036201.1, read on the forward strand.
AAATCGCGTGTGCGTGAAACGCTTTTGCTCTTTTATTTCACGGATTTTAGGGAGGTAAATGGGATATGAAATAAACGGCGGAGATGTAAAGAAGATGCTAACATGTAATAGCTTAACTTCTCCTTTTTATGCGCGCGTTAGCGGCTGCCTTCTCTCCTCGTCAGTGTTTGCCTTGCATTTGAATACTTGATAAGATAAGGGGGAGGAGTGGCGGACTTTACGACTTTGGCGTACCCGCGCGCCCCCCTTGGACTGTTATCCGTTCGACATTCTCTTCTTTTTATGGCGTTTTTTTTTTCTTCTTTCGTTAAAAATGCGTTTACGGTCCCCTTTTACCGTTATTTTTTCGTACGAGAGAATAATTTTGTTGATGCGATTAAAATTTTTATAACGGACGAATTAATAGGTTGTAGCGATTTGGTAATTTTTTGCCTTCCGGGTAAAGGATCCCTTTTTATTCGCGGATATTCTATTAGCATCTAAATTTCTAATGCGAAAATACTGAATTCCCTACGGGCTAGTCGGTTTCTGATGAGAATTCAGGCGGAAGATACTTGAAATTTGTTGCTATATTCACCCTATTTTTAACATATGCAGGACTATTCAATAAATTATTTAAAAACCCGTATTATTTCCTTTAGTAATCTTCCTTTAATAAATGGAGTAACTTTGGAGTTTTGTGCCGCAAATGTGCCACTCTAAGTTACTCCCATATTTGCTTTTTATTAATGGAAAGTTATGCTACTTCACTGGAAAAACAAATCAGTGTGGGATAGATGTTTTTATACAGGTTGTCTTATAAAAGAACAGACGAGTCCGTATCGCCTTTATTTATAGGCCGATTTTAATAATTGAAACGGAAAATTAAATGGCTAGAGGTGGGCTATAAAATGGGCTAATAAAATTATTTATAGCCGTTAAGCGTTTTAAGGTTTTACGGCCATTTTTTAAATTAGACTATACTTTCTTTATGATTCTGGTCGAGAATTTTTCTCTGAAAACAACAATGTATCACAAGCATACCTTAAGAAAAATTTCGATAAATGAAACAAAATAATGACTTAGTCGTGTGTAAAAATACCACTAGCATTGACAACAAATGACGAGCACCAAGCGTTATTCATATTTATATAGCCTGCATTCAGCCATTTAATTTTCCGGTTCGATTATTAAAATCGGCCTATAAATAAAAGCGTTACTGACTCGTTTCTTTTTATATGACACCCTTGTATTGTTATGGTGGATTTTAACCTTCTGGGGGGGGGAGGCTTATTTTTATTAAATAACCAGGCGCGCCGTGTACAAAGTACACAGTCTATTTGTAACCAAAAGTTGGTAGCGTACTTAGTGTAGAAGTTGCTCTTTCATAAGGCAAGAGCTAAATTTTTCAAAAAAATTGTTTATCGGTACTGGACGTTTTCCAAATGTTTCGCGAAGTGCAATATTTGGGAATGTATCCCTGCAATATTCAAAAGTACAAAAAATAGATCCACATGCCATCTTTTAGTGATTCTGGATACACTATATGCAGCACACATTTTGTCTACGGTGTCTACTGCGCCTTTTGTATGATTATAATCTATAATTATTTCGGATTTCTGTGACACGTCATCGATTATGGGCAAATAGTGCATTGCAGATAATAATATAAGCGTTTATTTCTTCGGATTGTCCCAATGAATGTTATCCTTTTTCCAAAAGGTATTTCGCTTGAGACAAACTGCTGTACTAATTGTTTGTAGTCAAATTTCTATTTGAATTTTCAATTGGTACGGCTGGTCGTTTCACAATATCAATTGGAGAATTAGACAATTTCTTGGGTCCACTAGGTTGCTGTCCACAATAAACTTATAATGTAATAAATTATTGGTGTAAAAAGTTTTTGCGTCCTACAATGCAAACATTTTTATACCATATCTAGCCGGTTTGCTATGTATTGTATGAATCTATAGCGGCCTGTGAACGGATGCAGCATTTCGTCGATAGTAATGTACTCGTTGACGCTATAACTGGCTTTACAATTATTCACAAATGAATCCAATATTTCTCTAATCGGTGCTAACTTGTCGGTGTTTTGCTGTCACTTCGTGTTAACTTGTCGTCAAAGCGAAGACACACACCTCAAGAGAAACAAGAACCGCTTATAACTCATTACTGACCGTAGTATCTGTACTCCAGTTGCATAATTCTATAACATTGGTGTGAGATACTACTTTAGTATCGATTAGGAAAAGAATTCCGATCAAAGCCGAGATCTCACACAGGCTGGTAACTTGACAATCTCTTTCTCGAGCATATGAGATAGTACTTTGCTTGGATTCGATATACATATTTGTATATTTGACAATACTTTGAATCATTTCTGCGTCCCTTATTTTATAAAATGCGCTTACTTCATACGTGATGTCTGTGAACCTCGGTGTAAACTCAGGTGGAGTTTTTATAACATTTTGTTTCTTCACCTTTGATGGCGGTTTGTACGGCGTTTTCTTCCATATCAAAGACATCTATTCCCTCATGCCTGGTCTTATTTGCTTCAGGTGAAGGTCGACGAAGCGATAGACCCTCCAAAGAGAGGTTCTCAAGTTAAAGTTTGAAGGAAGCTCCTGCTTTCCTCATTTAGATATAATAAATAATATACTTTGTTATTAAGTTTGTTATCCTTAGAATACAGTCTCACGACCACAACATTAAAAACAAGAATTTCTAGTTGGATTATTATTTTGATACACGATTCCTGTAGAGATTTTCTCCTGGATATTAATGGTTTTCCTTTATGGTATCTTAAAATTACCATAAAATACGCGGCTATCTATTGCAATTGCCATATTCTTAAATCTTTGATAAGTTTCTCCTCTTGGGATTTAGAATAATTGAGGATATCATGTGAAAATTATACGAGAATTGTTTAGGGGTATACATTTTGTCGAAGTAATAACTTCTAATTGAATATACACTGGTTGAAGACCAGAAACGATTCTCTAATGCATGAAATTGGCAAAGAAGAAGCTTTGAAGGTCCAAAAATACAAAATGAAGCAGAAGCCCCATTGTAAGAACAAGCCGTTACGAGATTTAATGGTATTCAAAAAGTCATTAGCACTAAAGAAAAAGCAAGAGTACATAGTCTTTCTGATCTGAACACAAGTTCATCTTAACTATTTCAATATCCTGTATTTTAATCTTCTAGCTTCTGTGGACCTTTGTCAATGTATAACTCAGCGAGTATCCAATTTACAACAGGAAAAAGAGAGACAGTTATTTAATGAAAAATTTTAAATAAGAAGTCATTTCTAACACGAATTTAAAGATTTTACAACGACGCTAACTATATTGGGTGATAGAGTTGGAATAATTTTCGATGTCTATCATCATCATGACATAATAGAGAAAAATCAGTAAACATTATAAACTGTATAATTGGGGGAAAGTTGGTTATGCGATTGTGTACCTATATAATTTTAAATAAAGCATAATTCTAGTGCGATTTTTAATTGTTCTACAAAATGTATGAACACTCCAAACAAATATCCACCGTGCAACATGTACCACAGTATGAATTTTTCTTCATACATATTTTATGTAAAATAACTTCACACATGCACCCTAGAATCACACAAAGCCCGAAAAAAAGGCAAGGGGATGATCCAACGATCGTATTTCACCCCGAAAATTTTAATATACACCATAGCGAGTTTAATGCCTCGCGAAGTTTTGTATTTATAATCTAATAAAGTGGCGTTGTACATCATCAGATCCGTTCCCGGTGACATTTAGAACTGCTACTAGAGAAATGCGGGGATTACTCGTAGAACTACGATCTAACTTCGGAGTCCACGTGCCCCCTGTTTTATTACGGTTAGCGAGAGACAACGCTTATACTGCGATATTACTTCGCATATTGGCCCATTTAACTCGCGATTTATTCAGATGCCTCCATCTTTCCGCGTTTCTCCGTAGTTCCGTACCTGGATGGGCAACTTTCGCCTGGTAAATCTGGCAAACGCCTCCCTCTCAAACGGATTTACGTCCTCCGTAAGGTATCCACCTCTTCGACAGCATTAACTTCTTAACTAAACGCCGCTCGGTCGGATTAGAAAACTTCGGCCACGATTTATGGAATCGTATTATTGTAAGCAGCGCGACAACCGAAGGAGTGTCGTTGGGGCCTTTGTTGGTCGCCTTATCTTCGCGTTTGAAGATAAATCGCTTTTTTTTCTTTTTCATCTTGAATACGCGCTTGTTTCGCTAGGAAATCCCCGCTTTTTCCGATTTTAGTCTAATTAAGTAAGCGAGATGAATATAGCGCCGGAAGAGGACGGATAAAGGATTATCAGACTGGAACAAGAAAAACGAATGAGAGGATATCCGTATTTCATAAATGAAAAGAAACGACGTATCCGTTTCGCTTCCCGTATTGCTGGGATAAACAAACTGAAAAGATTGTCCCTCGTACTTCCTGTGAGTTCTTTGTTTTCTTCTGAAGGAGTTGCACTTCAATAATGCGATGATGCAACTGCGTCTCCAAGATTTAGACCCGTATCTTATATGAAGCGCTCAAAGCAAAATACTACATACAGGGTGGCGCATTAGTGTGGCAAAGCTCGATATATCTCGTTGTCATGTAAGATATCAAAAAAAGTTATTTACGAAAATTGTAGACAGTCTTACACTTCGCATTTTAAAATTATTTTCATATATATAGGGCGTTTCATATCACCAGGGTGAACCAAGTATACGTTTTCTTAAATGAAACAGCCTGTGTATTATTTAGAATTTTGGTTAAGCTCATGCCTCACACCCCCCATATACTATTTCATGGAATTATACAGCGTGTTTCAGAAGTTATGGTCAATTTTATATGCAAATCACTGTAGGTTCAAGGTCTTGTATACTGCAAACAACACAGTCTGAAATTTCTCTTTTACAAAGATAGACTTTTGATATTGGTCCACTTTTATAGCGAAGTAACATTTTTTCAAAATTGTCAAAACTCAATACAGGGCTCATTTCTCAATTATTTTAAATGGATAAGCCTGTATTTTATTTCATAAAAAGAAAGAATAGTTAAGTTACTTTCACTTCTATTAAGCACTCTCAATCTAAAGTCATTAATTTCTAAGATATTTTAAAGTCTTTTTATAAAAGTGAGATTCAGTGAAATTATTTTAATACAACGAGTTAATCGTGGTAATATTCGCAATGAAAGGGTGAGAGAAGAGCTAAGTATCTTTGCCATTAATGGCAAGATTCAAGATTACAAAGCACGATGGGCGGAAAATCTGGAGAGGTTACAAGACGGTCGGCTACCGAAGCTGGCAATGGCGTAGAGGCCTAGAGGGGGAAGAAACGTGGGAAGACCTAGGACGAGGTGGAAGGCTAGGACGGAACAGGCCGCACTGCCTAATCCATGAAGATGATGATGATGATGAATCGTGGAAAAATGACAATAATACAGTCTTAAGTCTGCCTTACTGGCTAGGAGATTATGTAAGTGAACCACATTTTTTGGATGGACGAGTGAATGGTGAAGTTTAGACTTTTTAGGAAATCATTTACCGTTATTACGAATTATATAATCATCAAAAAGCACTTGAGCATTTGAATGACATTTTATACCGATTATTTCTATAGCAATAAATAATTTTTTTTTACAAAAAAGTTAATGTAAATTCCATTCACCTTAAGTGAACAATAGCGGGCGCTGTGATCTGCGGACCTATCACGCAGAAGCAATACGGATATATTCGGATTTAGCGGCAAATTCAAATTTATTTCAATCCGAACAGCTGATTAAATAGATAATTATAGTTTACAGAAACTCATAAATTGTAATGTATAACCTTATTGGTTATTCTTTATCCGGGGATTTAAAAACTACGTGTTCTTTTCTATAGCCATATAATGTGTGCAATATTTAACGAATTCCTGTGTGATCCAGTAAGATATCACCTTAAGCAGAAAAACAAAGAAGCTCGGGTAAATAACTGTACGAACTTCAATAGTTTATTTGTAATAAGTGTTTAAGTAATGAGTATATGTAACAACAATCAAACGCTCTTGTGAAGTGCAAATTATTATCGTTCATTGTTTAAATGTATGAAAACACAAATATTTGTCATAGTTCCACTTGTTTTCTTTCTAACAAAACTGAAATAAACGCATGTATTCAAAAGCCATTATTAAAACTCAGATTGCGACAATAGGCCTGATGATGATCCTGTGTTTGCAGTAATAATTCATTCACTATCTCGTCGACTATGTTATGCAGCTCAGCTAACTTGAAGGTTTCATTGTTGACATCAACATGATGCTTCACTTGTGCCTATACACGTTCGATAGGGTTTAAATTACAATGCTATGGCTGTAATCGTAAAACTGTACGATCACTTTTTGTTACCATTTCGTCAATCACATATGGTATTGGATTATCGCCTACATATTTTTTTGTAAGTTCAAGAAGCTCAGCTTTTAAAAATGTATTATCGACAACAATTTCCCTTGAAAGAAGCCACTCAATTAGTGCGTCTTTTTTCCATGACGCATTAGGTAATTTTTGAGCCTTAACGGAGTGGTAGGGAGGATTATCCATTACAATAATGCAGTTGGGCTCATGATCAAATAGAACTTTTGCCATCCACTTCTTTGAATACTTCACCGTTCATTTCCTCATGATAGTCACCAGTTTTCCTTGATTTAAATAACAGGAGGTCATTTTCAACAAACCGCTCTTCACTACCAATATGCACAACAATCAATCGATTTCTTTCTTCAGATGGTTGTTTTAAGCCAGTTGTAGTTCCCCCAATAAATGCTTGAACTACCGTTGTATTTTTCCAAACTTTTTCTTTTGTGTGGCCTGCGTTAACCCGTGTTTCATCCAAATAATAAATCTTTTTACCCTCTGCACGATATTTTCGAATAGCAGTTTGATAGCGACGCTTCCATAAAACCATGTCTTACCGTTCTATTAATATAGGGTTTCGACTTCGTTTTTCCCACTTAAAACGCAATTTTTCTTCTTCTACAATGTTGTTCGCTTGAATTCAGGTAATGTGTCATCTTCGTTAGCAACCTACAAAAGATTTATAACTTGGTTTCAATGTGAAATAAATATTATATTTATAGTTAACCGTAAAAAAAATTCCATTATAGGCGCATGGTATATTGCTGGAATTACTGGCACTTTTGATGTCTCTTATATTTACACTTAATATTTTTGTACAGGTAGATAATTCATTTTGCAGAAAGAAAGAATGTAGGTACATGTCTTCTATTTCTGGATTTTTCAGAAAGGTCCAAATGATGATACATTGTTTCACGAACATGTTTTTAGGGGGTGAATTTACAATTCCCGTAGTTCATTTTCCTTTACAATATTCCACATAATTTTTTCGCCGAGTCCAAGCTGATTTGCAGCCAATTTTATTGATGCCTAATTCGAGTTGTCATGCTTCAACTGCGAATCCAATTTGTTAGCCATTAAGATTCGGCCACTGCGGATATGTTTTCCTTGAGGATTTTCTTATGGTCCCGGTAATGAGTTATCTCTCAACAACAACTTGATAGGAAATAGAAGACGAAAGCTGCGGAATCAGAGTGGAACGCAACGAATTTGACAAATAACATTATAGTAAACATAGAAAACGCAGTCATCAGTAATATTTTATTTTATCAAATATAAATTCATTGCGCGAAAATTATATCCTTTTCGTTTGCGTAAATCTATTGCGGATTTCAGCCAAGCGGGATATTTTCTGCTATCTTTTCCAACGCTGTTTTCTTAAAATGAATGGACTGTAAATGCTTCTTTAAAGAAAAAGGTAGTTTCCTACGGATCTGTAGGATATATTTTTATTTTAAGATCGTATAAATGGAAAGTAACTAAATATACTTATTAGAAAATATTAATGATGCAAAAATTATATGGCTGCAAATATTATTAAAATCTGTTAGTACTTGGAATTTATTTGCTGTAAGTTGCCAGCTGTATTAATGAAAATATTTCTTTTAAATATACCGCGACTCTGTGAATCAGCCTTTATAAGAGATTCGAATGCCTTATTTTCGCATTTCATAGGGAAAGATATCATAGGCAACTAGATGTAATTGTTTTTGAAAGACTGTATTTGTCAAAAATTCTGTCCGTAGGCAAAAACTAATCTGTATACGCATACCTAGCGGGGTATTGTTCACGTGCTTTAGAGTGTCGATAAATAAAATACCTTCATTGTTAATTAGCATTTAATAAAATCAAATATTTCTAAATTAGGATTATCGTATAGATCCGAACTCAGTTGAGATGAAGTCTAGAATCAAGGGAAGAATGCTTAGACTTTTAAATTTAGATGCACCCTTCTCACCGCAGTTCCGGTAATTTCCAACGACCGCATCAAATCCGAGGTGAAGCGGTAGCCGTCGGTAAGGAACCAACAGACATCCAGGGGAGAAAATATAAGAAGCAGAAAGAGAGGGAATGCGAAATAAGACAACGACCGCCGGATTCTTTGAGCAAGACCGTGATAAAACAATCAGATAAATAAAATCGCGAATTCCGTAGGAGTACCTTTCTCCCTAGCTAGCAGAAGTGCGACTTATGTACGTGTGGAAGTGAGTCTTCGCCTTGTATAAGTGAAGTGCGGCAGAATGCAGCGGTAGCGCTACACTTGATTTATAGGCATCGGCGTTACGCTGTCTCCGAAGACATTATGCAAAGGTTCCGACGGCGTTTCTGATGCCTTTACTTTTCTCCCCTAGTACCTGCCGCCTCTCACCCTTGGGTCTTCCCTTGCCGCACACTTCCTCCACTACCGTACGGCTGCCTTTGATGCACGGGTTCTCACCTAGCACCCACCTCTCTTTTCTTTAAATTACCCCAATCGTATCCCTCACGCGTCGAGCTACTAGTCGCGATATTACCGTTGGGGAAGGAGGAAGCACGAGAGACGGGTTATTGTGTGCGTATATGAGAATGCAGTTCTTTCGTTTCTCCAGGTTGGCGAACTATTATCGTCGCGATTTATCTGGATAAATATTACTACACATTTGGGAATAGAGATTCTACAGCCATCGGGAAGTACCGATGCATCGCTTGCTTGCGGCGAAAACAGAACGCTCTAGGGAATATACATATGGTGAATGGCGAAAAGCCAAAATTGATTTATAGCGTGACCGCACTAACATAACTGGAATTGAGTTCATTCCATTATAGCTTTAATAAATATGTATCACATATTTCCGATGTAATAGATGATGAAAATGAACGGTTGGAATCGTCATAAGTAAATACCAATGCTTGTAAGCCTGCTGTGCATCCAAATCATTCAAGTTGTGTGGTATAAAAAAAGATACCACCAAACAGCAGCAATTGTATTGATTCGGGGGAATGGTGGTGTACCCACGTTTTGTCCCCTGTAAGTATAGACTCTTGAAATCCGTTTTCCTCCTGATGATTTCCCATATTTTCAACCGACGATCTTCTCGAATCAGCGTATCGACCTTTAATTGAATTTCATCTCTTTTCGCTGTTGATGTTTTTTTTTTCGCACAACGCCGGGATCATCGTTCAGAACTGTGCGTCCACTTTTGGACTGCTTACACCAAACACTAACTTGTTTTCGATTCACAACGACTTCTCCGTAAGTCTTCAGTATTTTGTTATGAATTTGGGTAGGTGTTTCATTATTTGCATGCAAAAAAAACGAATGACCGCACGCACTTCAAATTTGGAGTATGTTTCGATCGGAATTGACATCGTGCGGCCATCACTGCACACGTTGTACTGAACCTAAGGCAATGACAGTAGCCACCTATGCAGTACATATGCACATCTAAAATGCGGGGAAGTTTCAATCTTTTCGGAGCGACTTAGGCGGTGTATCGTGCAAACGTACCTTAGTAACCGGACATCCCTGGTATTTTACAATGTTGGCGTTCTCTAAAGCATGATTTTACATCTTAGCGTTCTGAGAATTGCTGGTCAATTAAGGTTTTTCACAATATAATTCTTTTCAACGAAACCGAGCAGTAATAGACCTACTATTGAAAATTCCGACAATACATGTTTTAATGGTCATGCTTACCAAATAAGATCCTTTCTTCCGGTACGTGAGAATATATATTAGATATGGGAGTGTCATATAGGTCGATCTGTGGTTGGTTGAATCACTTTCTTAAGTTAGACAGTTCCGAAGCAGCGAATCTCATGTCAATAAGGGACATTTCAGTAACATCCAACATTCTTAAATTGGTGATAAAACTTGTTTTATTTCCATTACATTTATAGTGCTACCAGAATCCTGAATGCGTTGTTTGGTATAAATTTATTTACAATATATGTGTAGTGCTACCAGAATCCTGAATACTTTGTTTGGTATAAATTTGATACAGAATGTTGGAACCGTGGATAACGCTACAAATAGAACCTGGCGCTTTTCAAACCATCCAATTGTGCTACACCAATTGTAGTTTGAAACATGTAATATGCATCCTGGTGTTGACCTTGGTTTTAAATGAAAATACAAAATTTAAACGAAGATAAAAAACTTCGATGGAAGCCCACATGTGTTAAAGCATATAATGAAATTAAAAAATATGAGACCTCAAAAGAAATTTAAAAACAAAATAAAAAAATTTCTACTTCAGAAATATTACTACACCTTGGTAATTTGTTTTGGTTATCGATAGACTTCTACCACTGCGATGTTGTTTCTTTTTTTCCATTTGTTTTTGTATATTATGCTTCTAACATTAGCTACTGACTTATCTCATACTACTTTTGTAGTAGAGAGGATTAATAAAATATCTGTCTATCGATCTATGCAATTTACTGGTCGACTATAAATATATCTTTCATCTAGGTGGACTGGATATTGCAAATCATGGCCCAATACTTGTTCCTTCCAAACGTAAAACAATCTACTGGTGTGTCTCGCCCACTTAATGATCTTACCAAGCAAAATGCAGCATGGATATGGACTCCAGAGCAACAAAATTGCTGTGAAACTGCCGGACACACTGCTGCCTATTTAATATTTGCAAGAGAACTTCGGACACCAGATGACGCACAGAATAATGTATGAACTAGTTCGCAATCGGAGGGTTTCTTAACTGAAATCACTCTCTATTTGCTAAGGATAGCTTTGACATTACGAGAAACCCGAGGAATTCAAGAAAAGCAACAACGTCGACAGAAGGGTTATGCCGGTGCTCCATGCAGAGATGTTCCGGCTCTTAACCTGGTGACCTTGTACTTGAGGGCTTGCACAAGCTTAATGGACCGTATGTACCTAGTATTGAGGCAAAATATCCGCTACTACATATGAATTTAGCAACCCGATCAATACGATCCAACCGATCGGTACGTATCATATCTCAGCTTTGGCAAAATATGAAAACAAAGGGGAAATGCCGCCTTCAGCCATGTTACCTATACGAAGACGCGAAAGATCCAGAAAATTCCAGCCCGGTGTCTCAGCGGGACTTTCCCAGCAACAGAGGGGGAACTGGCAATGCGCGTAGATTCTTATGGATACGTCATGTATCGATGTATGATTAATAAGAAATGGCAAATAAGAAAATTTCAACCCTTTTATCGAAAATAAATCTAAAATCAAACAGACAGATGATTCTCGTATACGACGATTCCTGTTCCATCACTGGAGTTTCACTTCGGCTTTTAATTACTACCATAATTACACAAAAAAGTGCAGAAAGAAGGCACGCCAGATCCTCGTCCGAGCGGTAATATCTCGGGGAATGTTTATTTAACGAGATCAAACGGACGCTGAAACTTTAATTTATTCCAGAAATATGCCGGCCTGAAAGTATCCTAGTATAAGTGATGTACCCCGCGGTCTCTGCAGTCGGCGAATTAATTTTCCCAGTTTCAATCAGCCCTACTACTAAAGCAGAAACGAACAAGAGATACAAAACTTAAAATAACGTTCAAAGGTGCACATACGCGAAGAGGCAAGTTAATTAACGATGATTATAAAACGACGATAACGACATTGACATCGTCAACAAATGAGGCGACCGGTAAAATGGCAAAAATCCCTCCGAGGCTATGTTGTTGGTGGCGGTATAACGGTAGCTGCAATGTTTCGCAGAAATAGATCCGCGAGCAAGTGGGAATTACAAATTATTAACATCGGATTACAAGCTCATTATACCGGGTAATGATACGTATAATTTGTATCATTAGTGGGACGTACTGGAACGCTAACAGAAGCTTGAGGATTATTTTTACTGGCGGCTTAAAACAATACGCATTGGGCGTAAATACTCCCCAAAGGGATGCGCTAAACAATGAAATCTGGCCGGAAGGATCGTCACCGTTTCATTATATTTATTGACCGAAAATGTTTACGCAGTAAACTTGTATTATCCGAGATGCTGGATCACCAAATTAGCTGTGATTAGCTGGGGATTTTCTTTTCTTAATGTTGATAATCAAATGATGTTTCGGAAGATACCAATAATTTACACTATAGTACCCACCCGCCATTTGTATTCAAGCACTATAAATTTCTGTAATTCTGATAAAATAAGACCAACTTCAGTCAAACTCACGTAAAGTCGTAATAGTATGCAGCCAAGATTACGAGTCCTAAAAATGGGTAATAGTTACAGTAGTCAGCAAAAGTATTCATACGGTATAGCAAGTGACATATAAGGGTTTATAAATATTGTATCATTCACATACATGGAAATTTGAAAAAGTTTACATGAAAATACATCTATTAGATATATTTGTATGAAATAAAATCAATTATAAGATTCCTATTTATTAAGAAAACACATACCTATAACACTTATTCATACACTTATTTCATATATAAAAATGTAAAACATTATAAGGTTTTAATATTTTGTAGCACCACCTCTGGCTTCAATGATTGCTCTTAATCGCCTAGGCATGTATTCTATTAATTTTGCTGTATAATTTGGGCCTATGTTGTTCCACTCTACTTTCAGCCTATTCTCTAACTCTGTTTTGTTTTTTGTATTACGATTTTTGATGTGTTGGCCCAGATGATCCTACAGATTCTCTATGGGGTTGATATCGTGTGATTGGGGTGGTGTTTTAAGAACCTTCGGAGTATTATATAACAGCCATTCTTGCAGAATGTTTTGGATCGTTCTCTTGATAGAAGCTGTAATCACCCCCGATTCGAAGTTTCTCTGCACTTTGATTAATATTTTCTTTTAATATGTTCAAGTGAACATATTTTTCCATTATACCTGGAACACCGACCAAATTTCCCACCCCGTTTGCCCCATACCATAACGAACCCATATCAGTGTTTAACAGATCTTAGATCTTAGGTGCTCCTTTTTGAAAGCTTCCCCTGTTTTTCTCCACAATAGGTGACGTCCATCAGACCCAAACACACAATATTTACTTTCATCGGTAAAAATTGCTTTATTCCAAAACTCTAAGGCAGCATTAGCGTATTGCTTAGCAAACTCTAGACGCTCGAGCCTATTCCTCCCATTGATGAATGGTTTTTTGATAGCTACTCTTGCCCTGATACCTTCTCCATGTATACTCTTCGCACTGTGTCTGAGCTTACACTTTATGAAAGGTGTCCTGAACAACTGCTCTCAATTTTGGCGCGTTAACTTTGGAATTGTCTTACTATTGCTTTACGAGTTTCTTTGGTCGCCCAATTCTAGGTGAATTTATAGTAGTACCCTCACATTTATTTTTTTTAGTAATATATTGTACTGTTGCGAAACTTCTATTAACAATTTTTTCAATCTCTCTTAGTGATTTTTTCTCTTTATGCAACTTAATAATAATATTGCTTTCAACTTCACGCGTTTCCTTTGATTTACGCCCCATTTTCGAAAAACAGCACAATTGTATCTATACGTTTTACTACTCGTCCAACATTGATCAGATTGCCTCGATTTTATCTTTATTTTGTGGTATAGAAAGCGGTAATTCTGCTATATTATCGCTGTATGAATACTTTTCCGTTGTGTTTTTGGTATGTGTATTCCTTAATAAATAGAAAAATGATAGTAATATAGATCTTATATTTGATTTTATATCATACAAATATAACTAATAGATGTATTTTCATGTAAACTCTTTCAAATTTTCATGTATGTGAATGATACAATCTTTATAAACACTTATACTTCATTTGTTATACTGTATGAATACTTTTGCTGACTACTGCAGCTTCAAATATTTTACAGCTAGCAGCCAGTCTAATATACTTCAATATTTGCAACATTATCTTTAAACACAATTAATTTAATGAGGTAATTTTAACGGATCCAAAATTTTTATTTTCTTATATACTTTATGTACACTTAATACATACGTAATTTTTATGTGAGGTATATTGTTTATCGCATAAAATTACTGGTACCATCTGGTTGATCCATTCGTATAATCTAATAACTTACTTGGCAGCTAAATTTACGTGCGAGAAAGTTGAATACTTATATTATTCAATTATTTCAATCGATAAGTCAAATATCTGTTCTTTTTGTTAAATAACAATAAAAAAAGTCCAGCCGGAGACAGTTAATGGAACTAAAATATTTTACTGCAATAAAGAATATTTGCTTAAATACACTTTATTAATTTAAAACACACACACACACATCATATATACAACACCAAATTAAAAGTACTTCGAGAAATATCCTTAACTAATAAATCAGTATGCCGGGAGATATTCTGAAAGAAGAATTACATAGGGGTAACCTCATGCATCAAGGTTTCCGATTCCTCAATATGTTGGAACCGATCGGCGCGTAAAATATTGGCAAAGAGGAAAATATTGCTGTACTACCGAAACGTAGGGGCCGTGGCGAGTTGTTTTTAAAAATAGAGAGAGTTATTGTTCTGTCATTGAAGTGTCGCTTTGTATTTTTGGAGAAGAAAGTAATCAGTAATTGGTGCCCATTAATACGGAGAGGTATAATAAAATGGGATTTTGGACCAGGTTTATTGAAGAAAATTAAGAAGAACACATACAGAATTTCCATATTTAAGGTATTTAAGCAAAATTGTATATTTTTATTCTAGTAACTTTAAAATTTAATGCTGTATTTGAATTAAACACACTGTTCGGATTACTTCTCCCGCACAAAGAATTTCCGAAACACGTGTCGTCTCGAATTAATTAATACTTGTGCGGGAGGAGTAATCCGAACAGTGTGTTTATTGTGCTGCCCCGCAGGCTTTGCAAACTTTACCTCTATTTGAGTTACTTAAAATTTTAAATTCCGGCTATTTAGATCGCTTATACCTGCGGTTGCCTAGTTACATCTACTGAAACTAACCAAAGAACGCATTCCTAGAGATATTTCGATTTTTGTAGTTGGTGCAATGCGGTTTTGACACATCTGTCATTTTGATATACAGCATGTCTATTATTTCTCAAACAAACGTTGTCGTCTTCTTGAATTCTTTAAATCAGTTTAACTGTTTGTACTTCATCTAAATCCTGGAGGCCTAATTTTATGATTTTATGTTGATAAGTATTTGTATTTACTTCCAATGTCAACATTTGTTAACATTATTGACTTACAAACTCAGTAAGATTGAATAAAATCGATGGCTCTTAAAAGAATTGTTACTATGAAATAAGATAAATGCAAAAATTATTAAAATACTTAGGAACAGTAGGAAAACTAATTTATTTGCCAACATTACTACCACACTATTTGTGGTTTGCATGTTTACATTTTTTGTGAGAAATAATTGCGGTTACGTTCGAACGAGTGCAAGGCCCCTATGGGTAATATACATCCCATTTCATAGTTTATAAAGCATAGAGTTCATAGTTCTCTATTGTTGGCGGTGTTGCCATGATCATCACCAGATTTAAGTTGGTCTGGCTGATTCTCCATACTTGTTTCGAAGCTGTCAAACACGAAATGAAATAAAATATAGAATCATATAATACTGTGTAATGTAACTAAATAAACTTGCTTCTTTACAGATTGAATGAATTAGAGCGCCAGCTTATAGTACTACATTTACTAATCATAATCTCAGAAATTAGTAACGCTACGATTGCCATAAGAAGTAAACATGACATAACTAAACCAACCTATTTCAACATACACAACAAAGATTACACGTAGGTCACGTTGATTTGATTATTTTGCTTCATTTTTTGTTAATCCTCCTTGGCCTTAATTCGTCGTAATATGTCAAAATATGAATTATGTAAAAAATATATTTAAAAAATATATAAATATACTTCATCCGCGGCTGGGCGTTAGATGTCTCTGGGGTTTCCCTAAAGACATGTGCTAACGTTTAGTTAACGATACGGTGTATTGAACGAACGACAGGCATTCCTCCGACGTGCACTGATGAGGACTAAGTGAGTCCGAAACAGCTGTCTGTACGTGAGGAATGCCTGGAACTATACAATCAGACGTGTTGTGTGATCTCAGAGGTATATTTATATATTTTTTATATGCTTCATCTTTTGAACGTACGGCTACTGGCAGAAGTCCTTTTTTGGTGTAATATGTCAATACAAATTTTTTGTGCAGTGTGTTGTAATTGGTAATAGATTTTCTCTTCGTGCATAACTAGGCTTTGGAAGGTATTGGTATTCCGAAATTGGCAAAAAATATTTCGGAGCAATTTGATTATATGGCACAGTCTAGTATCATGCATGAAGATATGAGTACTATCTTCTGGTTTTAAGGATTTAAAGTATCAAATTTGAACTTCTACCAGCAGAATTATCCTCTTTCTTGCATGAATGTCATCCTCTGTCTAACGGAGATTTAGTCTAATTTTATCGGATACTATAGTATTCAGTAAATTTAATAAATATGAAAATATAATAATATTATTTTTTAAGATGTAGTGTATATATTTCTTTAAACATAGATCATTTCTTTGAAACACTACAGTTGTGCATAATATACAGTGGTGTGCAAAAAAATAGGTATTAGGCAATATTCATATAGATACACTGGTAGCAAATATACCAGTCAGTATATATTAATGATTAACAATTTTACTAAGAATGATCACCGTTTGTAACACAGAAAACGTTAAGTCTATCTAAAAATATTATTCAATAGGTAAAAATCTAGTAAACATGCAAGAATAGGCTGTGAAAAATAATAGTTGCACTTTAAATCAAACACTGTTTTCGAACATAAAAAAAACAACGAATTTAACGAGACATTAGTATTTGGTAGTACTTTATTTCGTAGCACTGCCTCACATCTATGGGACATAGAGCCTACCAAACGTTGGTATCTTTCAACGGGGATTAATGGCCAAGCTTCCTGTGCTGCCTGCCACAGTTGTTCCTTATTTTTAATGCAGACACCACTAATTGCCTTTTTAGCATCCCCCCATAGATGCTCTATGGGGATCAACTCGGGTAACTGGGTAGGCCATTGCATTACAGTCACTTGATTTTCATCGAACCATGCTTTCGCTGCTCTGGACGTGTGTATTGGATCATTGTCCTGTTGAAGCGTCCGGCGCAGCGCCATGTTGTCTTCAGCATAAGGAAGCAGTAAAAGTTATCCCAATTTTTTTTGCACACCAATATATGTACGATGCTATAAAAGTTAACCTGGACGATACGTAGTAAAAGTGAGCGTTGTTTATAAAACATATTTTGCCGGTATTCACAAGCGCGCATAAGGTTCAACATCGCATGCAATCTGTCCGCCAATAATGTTGGCATCGTAATACTATCCCCGACTTTAGTCTAAACTCAAAAAGCAGCCTATATAGAATCGAAGCAAATGTAGTATTCCCAAAACTCACGAATTCTGTCTTTTTGATACGTCTGTTGAGCCAAGACAAAAGACGACGATAGACCGCTTACCAATTTGCCATCTAAACTCTAATATTAATGATCATGTTCTCGAATCAAGATTATATTTTAGATGAAATGCTTTGTGATAATAATTTTATTCCTTGTTTGTTTCAAAATCCCTGTTTCCTTTACCAACTAACTTCGTCTGTACAAGATTAAAGTGTCATTTCTTAACGAAATAAGAAAGACAAATAAATGCGGTCATAAATTTTACAGTTGATACACGCACACTTGCTTATAGACTTAATAAATTAATATGCAACGTCATTGTCTTCTCGAGAAATGCGTTGCACATGTTCCAATCCTAATATTATTTCGAAGTTATTAATAATTTACGTCAACGTTGTCGCCTGGAAAAGCATATTTCAAGAGTTTATCATGCGTTTGCCGAAAGAAATGTATTTACACGCAGTAGGATCTTTTTTACTTTTTGGTAGGAAAGCGGACGTGTCGACGGGCTGCACCGCACTACCAGTCAACACACGCCTTCGTGCATTTAACCATGCGCTCTTCGGAGCTGATTGAAATGCATGTAAATTGTGTGTATGGCGTCGGAAGAGAGTAGCAAACGCAGCTTGACTTGTTCATAACACATTTTGGAACATTTCTATTAGCTTAATTCGTCCATATGTATTAAGAAGGAGTTTAGCAATTTCTAAAGTGCAAATCTAAGTTGTTTTGGATGGGAAACGGAAACGAATACTGGAGAGAAAAGGGTCTTTCAGGCGGTGGGGACCCTCTACTAGCTCGCACAAGTGTAGTAGTGTATGGTATACGTGTATACATACACACATACATATCCCAGACGTCTGGCCGGATATTTTTCAGCAAAACTTAAATTAAGAAGTAACGTGACAGCGGTGCGGACGTTTTCAAGATGTATGTTATGGCGTTAGTGCATTTAGAAGTGCTTATTTTTTGAGTTCATAATATATTAATGCTTCTAGGGATATTTTTCACTCGTATACATCGCATTGTGATGATCATAAATAAATATGGTCGATATTCGGAAAAAAAAGGTAACTGGGGAGTTTAATATTGAAAGTACTAACCGTTTTTCAGCTTATGTTAAAAATATACGTAGGCTGCTAAGAAAGTATGTGGTACCCTAAGGGTTTCATATTTTTTCAAAAAATGGACCGTCATATTTCATACATTTTCTCAGATCCCTTCCACACGGGAAAAAAGGAATTGTTAAGTCACTGAAATATTTCATTTCATCCAACAGATTACCAGTTACAAGACAAATAATACAAGTTTTTTCTTATTAATTCGCCTTGTATTTCCTGGGTACAAGGACTTTTTGCACCTCATCTATAGACCTTTCTAAATAATCGATTCCAACTGCAGATAACATATTTGTTTGCTGTAATTTAAGTAGGTATTTCTTTTTGGAATGGAACTTTTTTCTGTAATTTCACAATTACTGCTCTTTTGTAACTTAAGATATTATCTTCTTTTCTTAATTCTCCTACGTTGTTGAATATTTTCTCCATGTTGGTAAATTGAAGAACGACTACAAAAATTATACCACTTATCTAATAAACTTCATTTTAAAAGCTAATCTGTAACTATGAAGCCTTTTTATGAATGTAATTTTTCTATTTCTTGTGCTATTTGAAGTATTACTTAAAGATGTAAAACTCCTAAAAATATTTTATCATCAATGCAATACTCTTTAAGTAATATATTTATTTAATATATGAAACGAGGATATCAATTCGTTTTAGTTTACCTCACTCCTAAAATAGACCTTCCTATATTTCCCTCCTTCAAGTGAGATAATGATCCTGTTGATGTTATGTTATGTGATAGACTACAGATTTTAGTTGCATCACCATGTTTAACTATATTAGTAAGAAGACTTGAACCAGGTAAATTTTGTGAACTAAAAATTTTATAGGATATAAGAAATTGAAAAGTAGAAACAAACGTACACGAACACATCCTCAGACGCATCAGGCATTCTGGCTTTCTTTCGGGTGCTAGGGCATACATCTTCCATTAGATGCAACGTATGCAAAGCATTCTGTCGAAGATATCTCTTTCCACCTTTCATAGTAATATAATCGATTTTAAAATGTTTCGAACATATCAACAAGGTAGATTTCCACTCGATGTTTTTTTTCCCAAAATATCCAAATATTTTTGAAATTGTTTGTCTTTTGGAAATTTCGAATATGGTAAGTTGAAGTTACTTACTGATGGAAACTGATGTCACTATCAGGAGATAATAGTCTACGAATATTTTCGCATCCAGGCACACTACAAATCATCCTATAACATAAACCGTGATCCATATCTGCACACTCAAAGAATTACACTACAATCCTTACTAGATGTTCACACTCTCCACAAATTTAGCTTAATATTATAATACAGTCCAAAGGTGTGAATATTATTTACTTACAACTTCAAATTAACAAAGAATCACTTACTAAAACACTTACTTTGAAACACACCTATACAAAATATTTATAAACAGAATAATCTTAAAAATAAAACGATTCACAAATTCAATGATCTGTCTGTTTGACAGATCATCCATCAAAATGGCGGCTCCTATAGAGTCCGACGATTTGCGGATGCGTAATGGTCTAAACGCTTTCTAATAGTATTACACTTGTCATTGGTGCTATATTATCTCTTCATATGTGCATACATGTATGTAGGTCGATGAGGACGTTGCCTTTATTGCCAACTTGTGTATATAAACGTATGCGTTATATACGGCATGCAACTATATTCAGTCAATATTCAGAAAACGCTGCCAGCAATTTCCCGTAATAATATTTTTAATGTATTCAAGGAAAGAAATTGTCATAAATAAGGTAACCATGTAATTATGTGATATAAAGTACGGCGAACTCTTTCGTAATCGCTCAAGAGACGAAACCGAGCAAGAAAAAAAACTGTCGACTTTCGGTCGTCATTCGATTATCTCTTCCTCAATATTTTTTTCCTCATTTCGTTTTTTCTCCCATACCAGTGTCGCTCACCGTCATCCATTCCCGAGATGGGCTTATGTAAGCATCCCGTACGCGAACCTACTGCGGTCGGAATGCAATTTGTTATAATGGGATGCCGAGTTACGCAATGTGATTAAGATCGCTGAGCGCGGCAGCTCCGATAAATGGAAGTTATTTTGACGTTCGGAAATTTCGAATGGCCTGTTATTGAACGGGGCGCGGAACTGAATTAAATTTAAATGACGGGGAACAGGCCGATTTGAATTTATTAAAAATCGGATTATTGTTTGACGGTAGACGGTATTAAGAAAATTGTTCGGTATACGTAATTGTACAAATACAAATTATAGGTACCTAATTTTTACAAGAAAATAACGGTTAATTTAAACTTAATAATGATGAGCATAATCGCGTAATTTTAATAATCGGGTATTTGGTACTCGGGTTCTTTTAATAATCAAACGATCACTCCAGTACTTATCACTCGAATGATGAACACCGAACATTTAAGCATATACGTGTGATATCAAGAGTATTTCCTCTTTTGTTTGATGATGGTCGACGCGGTAGCATACCCTAAAACAGGGCTGTCCAACTGCAAGTGCCCCAAGGGCCGCTTAAAAAAAATACTGTCTGGAGGGACGCATTATAAAATACTTCGTCTGCAACTTTATCAGTGAATTTTAATAGGTATGGTGTACAAAAAAAGACGCCTTTTATTATTTTTTTAATTATTTAATTTTTAATTTATTGATTTATTAAAAAAACATCAAATTACAAAAAAATCAGTGCAGTTCGCAAAGATACGTGCTTCCCAGCCCAGTTTCTCAAGCTGAGGTATCATTCTTCTGACAGCACCTTGAAAAAGTCCAATCCAGTTTCAGTTCTTCCTTGGTAAAAAGGATCTGATTGCAAATCACACAATTCCAGTTGAA